>JAVQJL010098031.1:0-57777 GCA_036024295.1 Nannoperca obscura
TAGAGGTGCTCTTTTTATGAACATACACAAGAATGATAAAGATAGTACAAATACATTATAGTTGAACAAATACTAAGACAAAGAACATCTAAGCACTGTTTTACAATGAAAGGCCTACACCTCAGACCTGTGAAGCAAATTTGAAGTGCCAGACATATATGTGACTTTACTCCAGTTGCCTTTGACGTACTAATGACAAAGATCTCATTTCCTAGGCTTATCCACCATCTGGTGGCCAACTTAATTTTTTACATTTTTCTACACATTCATTTGAGTCAAGAGGCTCCCTGTGTGTCTTTGTCATTAAAAAGAGGACCCTAAACTAATTATTTTCACAATGTATAACTTACAAGCAGCTCTAAAGACTACTGGGCAAAGTTTGACTCACAGCACTGAATGAGATCACTGATTTTGTCTTTGTGTAATCTCCCCTGTACTGTCTATTCTATTCTACTATATTCTATTGTATAGTCTGTGTTGTCATTGATTGAATAGGCCTAGGCCCAATGCATTATCAGCTTTGAAATGATTAGTGCAACTAGAAATAGTTAGTTTAGTGAGCTCCTGTGTTACAATAGAGTTTTTTTCTATAAATTGTTGTTCCCCCATATTGGAAGGACAGCAGTTGCTATTTGCTAACGACATTTGCTATGGTATTTATATATGGGAAATATTCAAATCTTATTACTGGATATTGTAAACAAGGTGAACAACAGAATAAACTTTTCATGAAAAGCTTTTTAAAGCAATGTCTTCATAAAATCCTTTATGAACATATGAAACATACGGAAACCATATCAAAAGGGTTGTGTTCAACAGTTTTGACTAAATTACCTTTTTTTACTTTTTCCCAGATCATTCCAAACCAACATCCATCTTCAGAAGGACTAACCTCCATCCAGTGTCCCCAGCCAAAGAATTATACTCCACCAAACCAACCATGGAGCCCTATAACCAACCTGTCGCAGTTAGACACATCTCCGCCCCTTCACTACAAAAACAACTGGCGGTCAAAAATGACAGCAAAATTCAAAGAATTCTTTTTTGTCTTTGCTGCTCTTCCTCCATGCTATTAGAGGGTACTCTACTTACATCACCGGAGATTTACACAGCCGTTGAAGACAGGTAGAACCAATGGAAACCATGTTCCACCAGCCCTCGTGGGGTTCAACACTGCAACTTCAATGGGAGGAAATAAAAGGGTGGTGCAATTCTACTCCCACATGCTGATGACTTTAACATTTATATCAGAGCCGCTTTTTCCTGCTAACAGCGTACTGGAAATGGTGGCTTTACTACAAGCATGGTGGCATGCTAGGATCCTTGGTTTCACAGTCCTGTGCTCAAACTAGGAGTAACAGCAACAAACCAGCCTCTCTCCTCTTGTCTATCTTTTCTCAAAGCAAAAAAAAAAAAAAGAGTGGGGAAAATGAAATAAAACTCACTGAAGTACCACAGGTTTTTCTGGTACTAAAGTCCTCTTGTTACCTGTCGGGAAGGAAATTAATGGAAATGTCACGTTGAATAAATAAGACAACAATAACAACGTAGCCGACACACAGAGAACAAGTGTGGTGGCATGCGTTTCTTCCCACGGTTTGCTTTATCTCTATCTACATTCCAGATTGGAACTGTTACACCCCTCTTCCTCACCTCTGTGCATTTCTTGAATGCTGATTCTTCTTTCTTTCTAATCCCCACCCAATGATCCTCAACTTGCCATGTCTTTAAAAAAGTGTATAGTGGATTAAAAAATATGTAGGAATTTGGAATGCATGAAACTTTATATCCAAGACCTTACACTGTTCATCATTACTTAACAGAGGCCATAAAGACCGTGGGAAACACATCTTAGCTAGACGACGTAAACAATAACAAAGAGAGAATCCTGGCGCAACACACAGGAATCCGGATATGAGAATAAGAGGAGCCTTCTGTTTTTTTAAGGAAAAATAATCGATTGATATTCGGATTGAAGCCGTATGTGGTCGGGTTGTTTTTCAGCCATTACAAAGCCATTAAGACATTTACCTGCAGTGCTTGTGGTGTTGAAGTTTCTCCAACAGCTTCACAGCATTTGGCTAACCAGATTTTTCTCATATTGTTCTAGTTGGTTTCATTACTTGTGTTCTCTTTTCATTTTTTCTAATTTAGTTTTGTTACTTGCCTGGTTTTTATGTTGCAGGTTATCAGTATCGCCTTAATCATTCTAAAATGTTGTCGTTTTTTTTGGCATATTTTTTATTACAACCTGTGAACACATATTTTCATGATATACTTTTTTATGTAGTAATATCAGCTGGAACACTGGCTACAGTGATTTATATTTCATTTATATTTTTTTAAATAACTTTTTTGTTATGTTTATGATATAATTTTATGTCTTGTTAAATTTGTTGTTTTGTTACCTTCATCAAGCCTCTTTTTCAATTTTCTGATTCTTATTTATTATCAATACTTACAAAAGCAATAGAGTAAGAGCTAAGAAAGTAAAGAGCACAATCGTGTGTCATTTTAAACGTTGGTGGAATAGAAACGTGTTGCCTATGTCTGTCTAACTTATCACACTCAAGTCTGACTTAAACATACCACAATACATATTCCAATATTGTACACTGCTCATAATACACCAGACAGCTCACCAATAAGTGTTTGGTACAACCCAGATCTTCTCATCCAACCAATAGTGAGACATCATGTCTTCAATCCGCCAGTCAGTGGATCGGAGTGATACACTGCCTGTATTAGCCAGCTGGATTCTGATCTGAAAGCACTGCAGGGCAGCAGAGAGGCACTGAAAAGCAGATCAGTCACACTTTGCGGCAAAACTGGACTTGACTTCGTCACCTGTGGGGTTGGGTTTCTATGTGATTCTTCTGACCCTCCAAGATGGATGTTTATCGGGAGACTGCAAAAAGCCCCACCGAGCTCCTTACACATCGGTGTGTATAAGCATGTGTCTTCACTCTGTCACATGTGCACAGCGCACATGAAAGCACACTCGAAAATGTGTCATAAAGAAAGAAAACAAATCAGCACTCATGTGGCAGAGGAACCAAAATGAACACACTTGGTTGTGTCACAAAGTCACTCGCCTTTTTTTTACTTTTCACTTTCTCGTCCAGACCTGTAACCCAACCCCCAAACACCTCTCTCTCAGACTGTCTGTTGTCATGGAAACTTCTCAGGTCAGTGTTCTCCCTGCTGTTGCTCCTGCAGTGCATTGTGGGATCTGCGGTTCGGTACCCAAAACGCACTCTGTCGGGCCAAACATTGCGAGGCCTTCAGCAAAACCAACGAACCAACCAACTTCTGCTGTATATTGTCTCTGTGAACGCTCACTGGGAACCTTTGCATGCTGCCCAGTGCAGAAGACCTCAGTCACCTCTATATTGTTCTGTTCCTAATCTTTGTATGTATGTGTGTGGGGGTCTGTATGCGTGTATTTAATGACCATCATCCGATGTGAAAAAGAAAAGAAAACAAGAAAAAGAGTTCAACCATAACAAATATTGTGGGCAGAAGAGGCGACCTCTCATCTCCAGTCCTTCTATGCAATTAATCATATTTGGAAAAACAGAAACATGAATAGGAAAATGGAAGAGAACACAGAAATGGGAAAAGTCACGCAATCATTGTTTATCACACTTGAGTTATTCTAATATCAAGTTTGCTTTGTTTTGGCTTTCCTCGTAGATCAAAATAAGGAGATTCTCTGAATGTATCTGTACTGTATATGATATAGGAAATAATAAGAATGGTCTGTAATACTTGTGCTAACCTGGTATATTCAGGCTCCTTTCTCATCCCCAACTGGGAGTCAAGTCTCTGCCAAAGGGTCTCTCTCTAAAGATGTGTTCATGGCAGCTGGAAAATGATAGTCAGAGCTG
The DNA here is from genome assembly GCA_036024295.1 of Nannoperca obscura. NCBI lineage: Eukaryota > Metazoa > Chordata > Actinopteri > Centrarchiformes > Percichthyidae > Nannoperca > Nannoperca obscura. Next base: position 3,891 of record JAVQJL010098031.1, read on the forward strand.
TGAGGACGAGTAAGGAGACAGCACTGTTGCTGCCACGGATGCACCGCTGTTTTCAAGTGTTTTATGACGTAGAAATTCTTCAAAATACAAATACTTTTACAGTACTACTTACATTTGACATAAGAACTGAATTCTACACTCTAGAAAGAAAACGCCTGTTTTCAGACAAGCAGTCATTCCTATTGATTATTCCTATTATACAATATTCCATTTTCTGTTTTAAACACAAAGAATTTCTCAAAGTAAGTTCTGGGCTGCTGCAATAGTTGGTATAATAGCTTGTTCAGGGTTAAAAGTGGGGAGTTAGCAGAAGCACAGAAAGATCATAGTTATCTGAACGCATCCATACATCTGTCAGCTATATTGTTTGGCTTCATCCAGGGGTTAACTGAGCATACAGAAAAGTTATCTAGAGATTTATATGAATTTAAAAAAAAAGAATGATATATATACATATTATTTACATATATATGTAGTTTTTTATTTTATTTTAATTTCCATATATTCCCTAATATGGTTTATTTCTAGGGATGGGTACCGAAACCCAGCATTACGCGGGCACCTGGGCAAAATTATTAAAGTTTCTCTGAAATTACTGGTTCCACTCTCGGTATTGGAGAAAATAAGAAATACATTTTCTATTTATATAGGCTGCATACATGTTATGTTGCACCTTTTATCTCCCCAACTCCTTTTCTAATTTTGAATAAGATTAAAACATTTGTCTATGATGCATTTTCGCTATTACCAATACAGAAAAGAGCCCTTGCTCTTAACGCCAATGCCGGAGAGAACACTCAAGTCTGGTTAGACTTCAGTAGAGTCATTGCTGACACTGCTCATTGCCACAACGGCAACAAGTCTTTTGCATATAAGGGCAGAAACACAAGCAATCTTTCAAAGCTTCTAATAAAAGTGCATCACATACAAGTGGAAAAATCCAGTTTTCAACTGCCCAGCTGGTTCATCTCTTGTTGCCACTGTCACTGCTTGATCAGTATATTATTCGATTGGTACTGCCCATACGTGCAACTATCAACAGAGAAGAAGGAAGCGAGATTAGCTACTTTCATCAACTTGATTTAAAATTGTCTTAATCAACAAAATGTTTTCTCTTCAAATCATAAAAAAACTATCAGAGCACCCTTAAAATACCAGATCGATAAGCCTTATTAGTAAGAGTACTAGTACCATAAAAATCTTAATGATGGCCGTTCCTATTTATGACTGCTTGAGGGTAAAGAAGAAAAGCTCCTCTTTTTTTATTTTTTGTGATGACACTTGCACATGCAATTCCTGGCGATCAGCTTACTAAATGTGCATTTGTTGTTTTTTTGCAGAGAGAAGCGTTTAAAAGCTTGTTCAAATACAAATATAAACATTATAAATAATATACAATTTATAGATGATATTTGACTAGAAATACTGCTGTAGGCTAGTAGTGAAGCAGTGAAGCACTATTCAAGGCATCCTTAAATTGAATGAACTGGTGTGAGAGTGAGTTTGCGTGTGTTTGAGTGTTTAAAGGTGCACTGCCACGACACACTTAAGACTTATAAGCTAAATAAACTGTGGAAAGTAAATTCCTGTACCTCACAAACAAAAACGTTGTCTGCAGACTTACCATCGCAGCATGCCATGCCTTGCCATACAAGTCTCTGAAATTATATAAAAGAACTTACTATATATTTTTTGTGAAACATTTATCAGATGATTTATATATGTAAGAATTTATTTTAACATAGTGAGACGGGATAGAAAGCTTGCTTGGAGTGAAGAAAGAAGAAAGATTTAGGTTTGAAATCCATAGACATATAGAGTGAGAAATTATGTTTATGCAGAATATATCTATTGCTTGATTTATGCACGCCCATAATAATCAGATTTAGAAAATTCTGAATCTGACAAATATTTTTTTCATTGAAATTATGTTTTTGAGTTTGCCTATGTCACAATTTGTCATCCTGTTTATTTTATCCCAGAAAATCTGATTGGTGGGTGTTAAAATGTACATTTTCTGGTTCTTGTTAAACACAAGAAATACCAATGTGCTATATCTTCTTATAACTTTTAAAATCTACTTCCATAATTTATCCATGGCCCACTTCATGTACAAGATTATAGGTCATAGGTCATAATGCATGCTAAAATGAACCCCTTTTCAGGGATTTGGTCATTTTCTTTGGCCTTTGTAGAGTTAAATTCAACTGCAGGATTACGAGTCGAATTTTTGTTTCTGGAACTGGTCATTCTCCTTGGAACTAGTCAGCCCTGACAAATAGCACTGATCCTAGTGAGATCACTTCACAGGTACACTGCCACAAGATCAGGCCCGGAAGCTTAAACTTAGACAGCTGTCAAAGTAGAACAAATATTATTAGAAATAGTTTAAAGTTAGCCAAATGAATACCAACTTCCTCAATTGTATGTTGTGTTATGTTTTATGGAAGTTTGTAAAAAAAAAAAAAAAGTTTAATAAAATGATCCTCAATCACTTTTTCCTCAGGAAAGCACACACTAAATGCAGCATTACAATGGACATGTTCAATAAACAGAAAATAATGGATGGGTTTATGCAGTCGCAATACACACAATTTTAAACACTTTACGACAGATGTGATCTTCTCATGGCTGCTGTTAACTAGATGGATTCAGTAATATTTGAACGACGCAATGGTGAAAATGTATAATATATAATAAGATCTGTTTAAAAATGTGTAAACAAATGTCATATTATTTGCTCCTGTGTGTATACAGTCACTGAATGTGACTTAAAAATTTATTGCAGCAAGGGCTTTTACACTACAATACTGGTCACTGAAGAAAGCCATCCTTTTACTGCCCTTTAGCCAGTCGTGGTCTCTGTCTATACTCTGCCTGGTGTCTGTCTATATCCATGAACAGCAACAGACTTCAATCATCAGTGGACAAAATCACCAAGCCACAGCCTGACCTTTTTGAGGTGTTCAAAGAATAAATGTAGACAATAATAAAATATTAAACTTAGGTTTTTGTTCCCTATCAAGATGTTTTAAGAAGAATTTGAATTGAAATATGCTCTGGAATATATTCTTTAAGCCCTCCAAAACATTAAAACTAGTTTTTAAGAGTGGAAATTTACATTGTTTTGAGCTATAAATTCACACATATATTCTTTCAAATTATGTTTTGGAACAAATCTCTTGTGTTCATTAGTTTGCAATGGAACAAAGTGGGTCAGATTTACAGACATGTAGCCAAAAGAGGTTGCTTTCATCAGATCTGCGTTTAAAAGAACAAAAATCTCAAAAGGCTTTACTCGTCTTTGAATCAAGAGTCTCAGCAATAAGATTGCATTTACACAAAGTGAGAGAATCAGATTTTTGTGGCAGTGATCTGGTATCAGAATTAGGTATTTTTCTGACTGTACAGTCATAAAAAGGACAAATTATAAACTTTTAGAACCCGAGAGAGTTAAAAATAATTTGAGTTGTCTGTAGTTAAATGCAGCTTAGAATGCTTCCGGAGAACCAAAAGTCTGTCTGTCTCTGTGTGTGTGTGTGTGTGTGTGTTCTTAACCAAAAAGGTAGCATACAGTGCTTGTACAGTATGTAATGTAGTGACCACTGCTTTTGCTGTCAGCCGTGCAGACAAGCGACGTACAGCAGGACCAGAAAAAGATTTTAAAATACAAATAAATATATAAATATATAAAAAGTAATTGTTTCATAGGTGAGATGATGTAAAAAGAGAGCAACAAAGCTGAAACAAATAAAACCATGAGGAAAAAGCAACCAATTTCATCTTACTTTAAAACCACCACGAAGTGGTTTTAATTATTATTCACCTGTAATGAATCATCAAAGTAAAATTACAAGTGCATGAGCTGGATACCTCCCACACCCAACCTAACCCCCCCACCCATCACTTGACCTTTTGAACCTTAAATCCCACCTCACGGGCTGCCATATTTTTTCCAATGTAAATACCATGTGAGAACCAACCAGAGTCCACACTGAACAAAACAACATGTAAATGCCATGAAGGACATGTTCTGTAAAACATGTAAATCCCAAACATGATAACATACCATATCACACACACACACACACACACACACACATGCACACAGGCATGAGAGAGGCCTTTGCACACTACACAGCAACACAAGCTGGAGCGTATGCAAGCCTGAACCTCCATGCCCAAACTTGTGCTTTGTGTGTACAAAAACAACAAAACCTACATAACAAACAAGAGTAGTTGTTGATTTGAATAATAAATTGCAAAAATGTCATGGTGTACGTATGTGGCTGGCTCGTGCGGACTGTTTAAAACTCATTAAAAAGTTGTATTCGGATATAAAAAATAAATAAAAAAATTGGTCTGTGTAGAATTTCTATGCTTGTTGTGTTTGTTAAATGAGATGACATGAAAAACAAAAAAAAGGGAAAATATTCTGGCTACCATGTAATTTTTGGGGTGGACAGATGTTTTTTTCAGAGATGGAGATGAAGAGGGTGAATTGGACAATGGACATATGTAAAGAAATTAATAAAAAAAATTATAAAATAACATCACAATTAAATGATGAAAAGAGGGTGAGAGAAAAAGGAAGAGAGCCTAAAAATGATTAAATTGTTCCATTCACTGTTGTAAGTGCAATGAGCTAAACTTCCTGTTTCCCCATTGTAAAACCTTGTGTATGTTTCCGTGTATTCCTCCTGTAAATGGGTGTAGTAGATCTGGTGCATCTTACCATGTAATGTGATGAATGACAAATTATGACCTTACAATACATTTCAATCAGGAAAAATAAATAAAAGACAAATACACAAAAACCCAGCTGTGTAAGGTTTTATTTAATTTTTTAATTTCTTTTAACTGCTTCCTGATTTTAAGTTTCACTCATTTTAGAATAATATTGTATAATCGTTGAATTTGTTTCATGTCATTTCTACATCTTGGTTTGCAAAAGTGTTGAGGATTAACTGTGTTTTTGAATTTTTAACCCAGGATGAGTTTACCACCAAAATCACATTTTCTCACTCTAGTATAGTTTTAGTTTTATTTGCTGGATATATATATACAGTATCCCTTTTACTGTGTTTAATAACTGCAGATTATGCAGTAAACTGTTTTCACAGGGACTATTTCTTCAGTAGAAAGTTTAAATAAAAACTGCCTAATATCTGATTTTTGCCCGAAGGACCTCTAGCTGATCCACGACTTAGCCATGACATGGCTAAAGTTTTAGATGCAAAGCACCTCATAAAACAACAAAGTCACAAATATTCCACATCTTTCATACATTATTGGTATTATTCAACTTTTAAAGCCTGCCACCCAGTTTAGCATCAGCCTTTCAACATCCATCATTCAGAAACTGCCTTCTCTAGTTTTTAGCATTAATGTTTTCACCACGGATAACTGGGCTACCCCACAATTACATTCGCCACACAAGGTTAGATACAGTAGCTGTAGTCAACTGATCTATGTAACTTACCATATAATGGGTGGACTAGTTACCCGTAGAGCATCTGAAGCTAACGTTGTGTGGCGAATTAAATCGTGGGGTAGCCCAGCGCTGCTACCTGTTGCTACAATCATACTAAATATAACTGAGCATGTTGAACATTGTTATAACTTTACTGTACGTATTAGCTTGGTGGCTGGAATGAGCCACTTGTCACTCTAGCACATCTTAGTAAACTAGATTGATATTGAAATGTATTGATAGATTAGGTCTCTACTGGATTACTGTGTTGCAAAATGGCAAAGGAAATGCTTTATTGCTGCTACAGAGTATAATTCTGACATTTAATTCCTCCTTCCTTAATCTATGACTTCCTGCTGTTTCCTGGAAGTTGTAGCAACTAAAGTGGGTCAAGGGAATATGACACCATTGAAGGGCTAGCAAATGAAATGCATCATTACAGTTGGTTTCAGACATTTTAATGTGGAAATGTTGCATGTTCAAAAATAAACACATTTACAAAAAATATTAGAATTTAAATATGCAATGAATGCAAACAAATAAATTAGAATACTTATTTGCTATATATATATATATATATATATATATATATATTTATATATAATTTTTTGGTTGTTCTCAAGTTACTGAAAAGGATTGGGTTAATTTTAGCCAGTGATTTTATTAAAACATTCCAGGGCTAATAAAAACACAGGGGAATGTCATAGTATCTGTGGGCCTACGTATAAAACAAATGTTGTTAGTTGCTTTTCTCAATCATAAAAACAAGCAGTACTCAGCATAGTTCAAGTGATAAAAATAGTAAAATAACAGCAAATGACATCTGTTCTAAGGACATTTTTCTTTTTTTTCTAAACTTCAAGCAGTCACAACATTATACCTTATTCCTGTTCAAGCTGGGCTTTACCTTTCTAGGGCAAACTGCTATCCAGAAGTTCTACATTCAAACTGATGCAACCACAAACCAGGCACTTCAAAACGCACTATTAAAGATCCAATTTCCAATTACACATAGTTACACAGCTTTTTATCAAAATATTACAAAAACTTTTTTTTAAGTAAATGAAGACTCCAGCATTCGTTGAGGTTTGGGGCATTTAACCATGTGTAACCAAATTAAGCTTTGATTAAGTTTTGATTAACTTACTGGGTGTTTAAACTTGCTTAAGCCTTTGAGTGTGCATTTGAAAGCAACACTCCGCTCCACTCCACAACAGAATCATCACGTTATCTAAAAAGTGGTAACAAACATGGTCCTCATAAACCCTTTTGGAACAACTGACTTTGGCAAATGACAAACACCGGGCTAGAAAAAATATGACATTTGTCTCCTTTGTATAATAGCAGGAATCCATGAGGAATGAAAGCTTCTTCTTCCAGGTTTAAAAACTGAGCCTATTGCTAATATTTCAATTTTGTCTATTGGTGCATTTTCTTTTTGTATAAAACCAAACAAGTAGTCTTGTCAATACTCAGATGAGGAGAGGATTGTCCAGCACAGCAACTCCTGCGGCTACGCCTCCGTCTGAGTGTTCTGAACTCTTGGTCCTCAGTAGATGACCCACACACTCGTTTATCACCATGTCTTTACCTTGCCTGTTAGAAAATAAAGAGAAGTGACATAAGACTATAGAAATATATTCACGAACTATGATATGACATGATAACAAGGGTACGCTCTCCTTGCAGTGCAGTTCTGAGATATTGAGCAGCAATTAAAACTGAAATGAATGAATGAACGACTTTTTCATTTTGTAACGAAAGTACAAAAATCTTTACTTATCTTCATATTCTTATAAAACAAAAATCCATGTGCAAAGTAGTGACTACATACCTGACATATGCTCCAAACACTCCCAGTTCACTGAGACAGTCACTGATTTTCAGAGGAGCATCTCGCCTTAGCAGGTAGTTCTGTAAGGGGGTGGGGAGGATTTTATCCATCAGAATGTAGGCCATCCTCTCCGTACTCTCCTTCACTTCCTCCAGGACCTGGCAGATCTCTGACCCATAGATGTTGTTACCTAGAAAAACAACGGTGTACAAGGAAAAACCTTCAAGAACCAGATTTGAGACGTGATCTGGACTCGTCTGCTTTGAGACTTGACTGACGTAAGACTCCAATTCCTTAAAGGAGTAGCTGGACATTAAATAGTTAAAACAATTTAGGTCAAAAAACAGCTAGGTCAAAATAACTATCATAACAGATTTGAAAAGAAGCTGTTCATATGCAACAACAGCTGTGTCGGGTTACTGGGCAGCATTCAGAAACTTTAAAGAGTGGCATCTTGACCTGCAGTTTGCTTATGGAGATTTGAGTTGGGACTTAAACCTCAAGGACTTGGGACTTGACTCAAGACTTGATCAGACAAACTTAAAACTTGCCTCGAAAGACTTGAAACATGACTTGGCCTTGCTCTGAAACAGCTCTGCGACCAACTGTTGACAAAAACTGAATGCTAGTTCTTTAACATGTGTACCTTTCAAACAAAACTTTCAATGCTGTTCGCAGTAGTAACTGTGATAGACACTACCATGGAGATCCTGAAATTTCAAGTAGAAAAGTCTACTTGTTTAAGAAATGGTGACCAATGAGGCAGTGGTTTTAGGATTTGCTGCATGTGGAAATTAATGTATAAAAGATGTTTCTCTCATCGTACCTCCTCCCTCTCGCTGAGGCTTCAGGACAAACCGGTCTGGATCAGCCAAAGCCATTACTACGGTTTTGTCACCTTCTGGTCCCTAAAGGCAACGACAACAAAAAATGAAAGAGGAAAGAAAACGTGTCAGGACATATTAGCACAGAAGATTGGAATGCACTGATTGAAGAACATGTTGTAGGTTAACGTGACCATCGTAACAGCTGGAACAGTCTAGTGAAAGAATGACGTCATTCTGTCTCAGGAATTGAAAATGTAAATACATCCCTGCTCCCTGAACATGAGTAGCTTGAAGCACCAGCTTCAAGTTGTACAACCTCATTTTAATACTTAATGTGATGTCATTTGTAGCTTATACATCTCCACAATAAGAACATGGTAACAACTGTGTTGTGTGTGTTGCTTTCTCACCATGTCTAGAGTGTACAGGCCAGTGAACGTTGCTCTGATCTGCTCTACCACTTGGGGCTGGTCGGGGAAGAACTGCTCCAGAACTCCAGGTCTGGCAAGCATCTGCTGGACCTTCTTGGTTCCAGCCAGGTGAGTGCTGATATCTGGACATTTCACAGCCAGAGAGCGCTCCATCAGAAGACGAGCATCCCAAGTCTACAATTCAAAACACACAAATGTGTTGTTCTCCCTCTGGCAGGAATTCTGATACATCCAGTACATTTTAACTAGCCAACGATTCAATACAACTGGGCTCATTGAGACCTGCCTAAATGCGTTACAGTGCAGTGCAATAGGAGGCCAAAATGCCATTTAAATTGTACTTTACTCAGAAATCATAAATAGTGACTCTAACATCATCCTTTTTGGAATCCATTGTAATTGGTTAGCTTGTGTCATTGCCACAAGTATTACATAGTGTCACACACATCAGATTTTCTAACTCAAAGGTGGGTCTACACAACTTTTAGGCCATGTTCAGACCGACATTTGCACTGCGTGAACAAACACAGCCCCACAGGCCACTCTGCTAACATTGCAAGGGTGCTAACCCAAAGGGCTCCGTCAAAAAAAACAACAACACAGGAGCAAAAAATATGTACAAATGCAAGATTACTTTGTGACATAAAAGCTACTTTTCTACTGTTTACCTTGTGATTGGTGCAACAGAAAAGAAAATGATTGCAGTCGTAATAAAATTTTCCAGAGCGTAGAGTAACTCTGTAACTGTCTAACTGTTTCATTTGGCAAAGCTCCTTTATACTTCGCTGTCTCTTCCTAATTAAACCCTTAAAGGTGGTGGTGTGTGCATAAAACATACTTTCCCCATCTTGACTGCACTTTACATAGACAGAAACTAAAACTACTAGAACTAAGAATAAAGATTCAAGTTAAAACCTCTTCAGAAACGTAGTTCTGAGGCATGTAGCCATTCCTGAAGTACACCACTGCAACCTCTTGGCCATCACTGAAAAGAGAGTAACATAAATGCACATTATATATCTTACTGCGATGTAAAACATGTTTTTAATAAGTGAATAATCCATTTTATACGAATGTATGGATTTTGATTTAACCGACACAGACAGACTCACACGAATAGCCTCTTGTCCTGATCGAGGGACCCTGTTTTACAAACATTGTCAAACCGCTTTCTTATTGTGGGAATGTTTCTGAAACACAATGACAATAGCATGCTGGTTACAAAAAGCACATAATACAGATCATACTACCTGAATGTCCATTCCAAACTGTGTGATGATCTCACGATTAAAAATGCAAAAGGAGGCATTATAAGGTAATGAATCAACATATTCCAGTTTGTCAGGGGGCATCAAGGAAACGGCACAAAAGTGACAAATGTGGATGTTTTCCATTAAGATTTTATCAATTTTATATCTCATATACTGTTGGATAAAGCTAAACAGCTCCTCTGTACTCACACCCACCTCTTCCACAGTTCGTTCTCAATGTATCGCTGATCAAAGATGTTCCTTTGGCTCTCTTCCACCAAGAACATGACGACTGCTCTGTAATGACAATAATTGCTCCTGTAAAACTAAATCCAAAACTCTCACCGCTCCCGTTAAACATTAATCTGAACATTTGGTTACTCCCACTGGCAATAGTTTTGATCAACTATTTTCTTCCAACTAAATAACATAGATTTTCTTAATACGTTGCTTTCTTAATCAACTCTGAATCAGGCCAAGTCAGTCTGGTGTTACATGTGATAATCACTGACATATGGTACCTTTAAGCACATTATTCCAAGGGTATACCAACATCAGCAGAGATCCTATTCTACGGACAGACCTGATGGACTCCATCCACTATTTATTTATCTGATTGGTATGATGCAGCTGGTATTTAAGAAGCACAGTCTGAATATTCTAGCAGCAAGATGTTTTTATTCTAGACTTGATAGGTGGTTTTGTATGACGACTAAGACTAAGAAACTAAGAACATCTGATATCACTCAAGGCTATGCTTTTCCCCTGAAGAAAGAATGCAGTGGACCCATGTCACATTGAGTTTGTTGACTTCATACTATATAAACTGGGTCTTCCTTTGTCTCAGAGTATAACAAAGTACGCCAAGCACTTGATATTAAGCTAAGTAAATGAACAGTGAGTGAGTAAAGACATCCATTAGTTAATGACATGTATGTTTCATACGGCTGAATTTAGTGGGTGTACTTAATTCCTACCTCTCTGATCCATAGAGCTCCCAGGCTTTGGCAACAGCCCCGGCCAGACCAGCTGCTGGGTTGTTGTCCAAGATGTTCTGGCTCTCCTCCAGTCGGCCAGCCACCTTAAGGATGTGTCTGTTGAGCAAGATGAAGAATATTTATGGAAATGTTATTTATACAAATGATATAGCCTTGTTTTTCAGAACTGTGATCTCAGGAAAGCAAGAAGAAACCCAAAGATAAATCCCCTTTGCATCTCGTTTTGTCTTTCTCGGGTACCTCATCTCTATCTGCAAGCGGGCACCGGAGGTTTGGAGGTGATTTGCTAATGACTGACTCACCGGTGTACGTCTGGCGTGCGTGACGAGAGACCTCCAAAACTGGCAGCAAAGGTATTGATCTCTATCTGCTTCAAAGACGACGACCCGTCCTCTTTCTGGTCCAGCATGTAGTCGGACCGATTGAGACCCAACACAATAGACTGGGAAGAAGGAAAGAATCCCCAGCACAGACTACTTAGATCACTAAAAGGTAATGATCAAAGCACAAGGCTGGTGGTATATGTACACGTGCAGGCTCAAAACAATTATTTGAAAATGTATGCAAAAATTTATATTGATTTTTTTAATATTATTTTTCAAGCAAAAATACCAAACTTTCCCTAGTTGCAGCTTCTAAATTGTAAGAATTTGCTGTCCTTTATCCATGAATCAATTAATTGAGAAAATAATCAGCAGATTGATGTATAACGAAAATAACTAATAGATGCAGTCCTAGATGCAGTTTTATTTCAATTATGGTCCCAGTGTGGTAACACTGAAAGATCAAATAAGCTGAAATCTGAGGGTTAAAGTGGCAACAGAAAAGTCACATTTAACAACTGTCACTTGCATAGATAGTTAAATCATGAAGGTTCCCAACTCCTAATAAATTGGGTTACAACTTCATTTGGGTGGAAATAAATAAATCAGAAGATTGTAGTGCTGCATTCGTCACCATTGACCATCACATCCTATTACAGAGACTTGAAACTTTAATTGGCATTAAATGCACCACACTAACTTGCCGCACTATTGATCAGATCGATATCAGTTTCTACACGTCGGAAAAACATTAGCTCAAGAAACTGTACAGTTTCTGCCCAGGTCTCCAGCACCACCGTAAGTAATCTTGGAGTTATCTCTGATCAGGATGTCCTTTAACTCCTACATAAAACAAACCAAAACGAAGCAGTATTCTTACCAGCTGTCTTTCCTGCATTCGGCAGCTGCAGCTGTGTGGCTTTTAGCCTGGATGACGTGTGTAACGATGACATGTTTGCGATTGGTCATGTGCTTTATAGCCTAAATCACGACTCATGATATTAAATGTATTCATTCTAAATTTCATCCATGTAAACTACAGTAGACCTTACTCAGTGAGGTGACATCTTTCAATAAGTGTAGAACCTTTGTTGGAAATATGATTATAAACAATCAAATGTAGAATTCTATTACAATTTTCTTTAAACAGTAACTGGATTTTTTAACTTTAGCTTTGTTGTGATTTCGTAGTACTATTTTTGCATTGTTATAAAGTAACAGTAATAAACAAATGACTCTTCTGTTTGAGGCAACAAAGGCCTCTGATCTCAAAACTGTTAATCTTAAAAAAAAAATTAAAAAGCCAGTATCAGCAAGGGTCAGTAATTTGACAGGTGTTTATTTATTTATTTATTTTAAATTGCTGACATACCTGAGAGCTTCCTTCTTTTAGGATTTGTTGGTGGATCCTGAACAACCTCGCAGTGAAATCATCCACTGCAATGGTGCTATAAACAAAGTATGTCCCTTTGTTAAAATAATGAAAACCACCTAATCAGAATGTTACATTAGTTGCCACAGATTCACTCAGAGTGTCAAATATAATGTGACCTTTAGAATAAGTTGTGTCTTGGCATGGTATGCTGCTACTATGCAGAATAGCCACATTTCAAAAACTACTGAGGATGCCATCATTACTGTAGGCTCGTATGCTACCTGGCTAGAGCTTCTTGCAGAAAGTCTGGATCCTGGCTGATCTTGTCCACCAGTATGTTGTAATGAGTTTGCACTGCCACAGCCTGGAAAAACACGGCCTTGGGCACAGGTGTGGGGAAGAGTGTGAATGGCGCATACGTCACCAACTGAAAAACAAATTGTAAAATGTAAGAAAAGAATGTTGAAATGAAAAAACACTGGCCATGGAGTGTGAGGAATGAAAATAAGCATTTGGGGTCAAATTTCCTGTAATTGCAAACACAGACATAAAAAAGATCTGTCACAAATCCTGTGCCCTAAAGACAAAGTCTTAACATGACTTCACATAGAACATGCCTATTTTAACAAGCAATGGCTTAAGTGATGGATTTTTTAAGTATTTTGCAATTGAAGTCTTAAATAATGACGACTGTGAGTACACTGAGACCGCTTCTCACAATGAATCTACTAATGCATTTTCAAATCAATTTCATAATTTTATGGTATAAGATTGATCAAACATGGAATAACAGGACACTAGGTTGAGACTTCCTGTTTGCTATGAATTGTATTCACTAAACTCAAAAAAACAACAACAATCACTTCACTTCTCACCTCTGATGAATTGGGGGTCTCTTGGATCCTCATTAGGACACCCTGCAGAAGTGCTGTATCTTTTGCCACATCAGCCAAGTCTTTTATTAGGGTAGTATTCATCATCACCTCGTCTGGTATACCCTGGGCCATTCTGATTCACCTGAGAAATAAAAACAGTCAAAGTTTCCCGTTAAACAGTACACTCCCTGTGACTGCAAGTCACATAATGAAACAAAAAACAAGACTTTTCCTTAAAGTCATGTATTTCTACAACTGATAAAAAAAAAAAAAATTAACATCATAAAACATTAGACATAACTTTAATTGTTGCTTAACGCTACTGCTGTTTACTTTTTAACATAGTTGTTAACTAAAAGGGACGAGTAAAAACTAAAAGGGACGATAATACAATACTTTTGTTGTTGTGTTATACCCCCCCCCCCCCCGAAGGCTTTACAGCAAGACAGAAAAAGCTATGAAAATTAGCTATGAAAAGACATGAATAAATCAATGCACGTCAGAAAATCAGAATTAGAATCAGAAAAACTTTAAGAATCCCAGAAGGGAAATTGCTTTTTGATTAAACTAAAAAAAAACACCTGTAAGTTAACATAATAACGGTAAACAGCATACATAAAGTTGCTTCTTGTGTAGAACTTGTGTTATAGGTTCGCACATGCTACAAAAACAACACCAGTAGCTTAACGTACCTTAACGATAACCAGGTAGCTAGTTCCGTAACTGGTTAGCTAGCGTTATCTTCCTTCAGATTAGAAGGTTTTACCAGCAAGTGTGTTGTGTCCTGCACGAAGGGTAATACAAGCACGAGGTCTGCGTTAACCGAATACTATTACCGTTAGAAGTGCACTTCTATCCTTTGAATCGCTTAAAAAAAGGTCGTTGAGATAACAACACAGCCACATGTAATGTATGGAATACAGGATCTGATCAATTCCTGTTCACTAGCCGCTGCTGATTGGTCGGTCGGGATCTACTATTGGCTAGACAGAACCACTTGCTTTGTTCAGCCAATCAGTGCTCATAACGTCACCATAGCGCTTAAAGTCCGGCCCAGCACTGAACTTGAGCTCTAAATGCTGACAGAAGAATGAGACAGCGATTTACGTTGTGAGTAAACCATGACAAGGTAAGAAAGGTTTCTGTGGGAGGTAATGTGTGTGCCTCATATTTCGGTCGTTTTGCTGAAATGTATAATAGCCTTTATACTAATAGTAATGTTGGTTGGCCAAAACAGAAGACAAACACGACCATGCCTAGTATTCATTTGTACAATTTTAATGATATTGTACAAATATGTGCAATAACAAACGATAATAGGAGAAATATGGCAGGGTTAAAGGCTAAACAAAACAAATAAACAACAAATAAACACAAAACACAAAAAGGTGCAGCAGTTCAGACAAGTTTCTTATACAATACAGCATTTTAGACTTTGGGATTGTTAACATGCTGAATGGTTTGAATGTACTGTTTGCAGTTATAAAATCTACTTTTGTGGAAGTGAAACGTTGCTAAGACACCATAACCCCCCCCCCAAAAAAAACAAACAAACAAACAAAACACGTTTATATAGTAATGGAAAATGAATATAAATGTCAAAAAGTATGAACTACGTGAATTATTGTAAATGATACAAGAAATAGGCTGCATACATGCCAATGACAATTCAGTCCAGGGCAGGGATTCCCCCAGTTGTCAACAAACTCCACACCAGCAGATGGAGCTAAAGCCTTTTTGATACAAGTCACAAAGATCTTCTTTCAAGCTTCCTGGTTCTGCACAGCCTTCCATAAGATTGTCTGCATACAAGCCCCCAGGCCTTCAAGCTACTCAGTAGGTTTCAGTCAGGTCTGTTGTTGGATGATGTTACATTGGCAGCACACGACAAGGGGGCAGCCATGCACAGTGGTCAGTAAGCCCGGAACTGGGATTGTGTAATTTTGCATTGTGCTTGTGTGTATGCTTGTAGATGGCGAGTGGACAGCTGTCGAGGGCAGAGGCCCTAGGGTGCTCAGGCTGCAAGTATGCATGCCATGTCATGCTCTACTCTGACACGGAAACTCAGCTGTTTGGGAGAATTCCCATCAGACATATCATACTGGTGAGGAGGAGCACTGTTTGTGTGTGTGTGTGTATGTCTGGTAGGAGTAGTGTGTGGATAGAAATGATGTCCTTGCATGCACAAGTGATGTACTCTTTTGCTTTCAGTATTTCTGCCTGTTTGCATAAAAACACTCTCTTGTTTGTGTCTAAACATCTCTGCCTTTGTCTGTGTGTATGCATCAGTGTGTGAGTGTATAACAGGCTCTGTCACTTCCCACAGATGCAGATGCGCTTTGACGGTCTGCTGGGTTTCCCTGGCGGGTGAGTCTTTCCTGGTGCTGCTTTTGTTTTATCCTGGGTACAGGTCTCTCTAGAGCTACCGTCAAAATACATAAACTTTCACGGCACTGAACAAACATTCACACATTGTCACTGCAATACTCAAACCACAAGAAGAAAATATGCTTTTTATTTAGAAGATACCTTATCTTGCCATTAAAAACTATAACTAACTATGTTGTTACTATATTGAATTGAACATGCTGAACAAGGTTAACAATGAACCTGCTAAATGTCAGCATGTTAGCATGCGTGTCTAAGTACAGCCTCATTGAGCCGCTGGCTGTAGACTCTTGTTCTGTTACTATCTTAGATCTTTTTTTCTTATCTCTTACCTCTTATATGTTTAATGTCTGTGGACCACATGTCTGGAAAATTTAATTTTCAAATTTAAGATAATAAGGAATGTAAAGTTGACATTTTTGGGTAACTGGTGTGATGATTTTGTTTACCCACCATGTTGTGCGGATCCCGCTGCCTTACTGTTGGTGAGTTGGAGGCTCGTAGCCATGTTTTGTGGGACCCTGCATATAAACCTAAAATAACTTTTTTTATGCACACACAGTAGGACTAACCTCCTATGCACTCCAAAAACAAGCTTACAAAGTCTGGGTATGTGAGTGGAGAGTGCACTGGGGTCTGTAATCCAGTCTTGGGCTGCCAAGTCATATGGATCAATGTTGTTTGACATGCTTAGTTTGTCCAAATACCATTGTTTGACATCGCGATTCCATTTCTCCCTTTAGTGTCCCATATCTTTATTTTTACTCTTCTCCATCTCCATCAGATTTGACTGATTTAACCAACTGCCCAATATGCAACACTGCGTGACGTACCTTCACATTCCCTATAAAACAAGATAAAATAAACAATTACACATTTCACTCTTGTGAATATCAGCATATTAACTTTGTCATTGTAAGTCATGTCAGCATGCTGATGTTAGCATGTAGCTCAAAGCACCACTGTGCCTAAAGGGGCATTCACACCGCTGCGTTAGGGAAAACTGTTTCAGTCACGACCGTAGGGGTACGAAACAGTTGCTGCCCACATCAATGCACACAGATTTTGTTCTGCTGCTTTGACAGCCCTCCTGACACTGCTCAAAGTTCACCATACTGATCTCCTGGCGGTAACCGCCTGGCTTTACCAAATCGAAAAGAAAGGAAGAAGAGATCAGGAAGAAGAGCGACGGAGGAGCTGATAATGCTGCTGTCTGAAAACCCGGAGTCGTAGGCTACAACGTGGCACTAGCTATTTATAAGGACAACCAGGACACATACATTTCAATTCATTTTATTGAGTCTAGAAGAGCCTGAAATTTATATTCAAAACAATTCCACTTGCACATCAAAATTGTGTTTTCACATCTACTACTATGGCAAAGGTTGGTTTTCTATTTTTATGAGTTGTGGACTTTTGGGTGGGTTGAATCAACACGTCATTGCAGCCTGGGAGCATAATGGCAACAGCCACTTTTAACAACGCTTTGCTTTTATGGGGAACGCTCTTGCAAGTACTCTTTCAGGGCAATTACCACACAGCGGTGTGAAACGGTCTTAACTCTTTGAGTTTATTTTGAGTGAATACACTACATACTCAGAAACCGGATTAGAATAAGTATATATTATAGAATTGGGACACAGCACTGACTAAATGACACTTAACGGCATGTTTGCTGTTGCTGTAAAAAAGAAATTCTGAAATAAAGACAGAACGAGCACTAAACAATATGAAGAGGATATTGTGTTGTAAGGTGTTTCTGTTATTTTGTCTTATGACATGTGATCAGAGTTATATCTGTGTGATCATTTTCACTTCTCTATATCTTTCAGGATGCAATGACTTGTGAATTTCTTGTGACAATCTAGTTTTGGGCTTTAAAATTCAAAGAGATTTTCCATCAGCTTGATTAATTTACATCTGCACTGAGGAGTCTCAGGAGAGCAATACAACTGACATTATTTATCTACTTTCATATTTGAGCCTGACCTTTGACCCCTCCCACACTAAAGGCTTGTTAACCTATCAGAGGAGACGCTGGAGGCCGGACTTCGCCGTGAATTGTTTGAGGAGCTGGGCGTGGATCTTCCTATATCGGTAGAAGATCATGTGGACTCCTGCGATGCCCCTGCTACCTCCCCCTCCTCCTCGTCCCGTCTTATCACTCACTTCTACGTGAAGAAGATGGAGGAGGAGCAGATTAGGGAGGTGGAGAGAGCAGCTGTATCCACAGCAACAGATCATGGACAGGAGGTAGTGTGTGGGTGTGGGTGTGTGTGTGTGTATGTCCTTTTCCTTCTAGAAGGACTGACTGCAACCTGATCTCATGCTCTGTTCCTCATCACCTGTTTTATCTCTCTTTGTGTATCCAGGTTCTGGGTTTGGTCAGAGTCCCGCTCCACACAACAAAAGGCCTTGCGTCTTTCTTGTCACACTCGTTCATTGGCAACGCTCGCTCCCAGCTCATCGACTCTCTGCTACGCTTCAACCTGGTCGCCCCCGAAGAGTTGCACAAAGCCCTCACACACTCTCTGAATATACACACTCACACCGCAAAGGACCTGAGAGCGGCACTCATGCTGACGGAGGCAAAGAGGAAACACACCTCCACATCCTCTCAAGAATGCACATAGATGCAGTTTGGCCATTGGTTTGGTCAGCAGTTTCAACACAATTGTGATTCACACACTTAATCCTAAACACACACACACACACACACACCCCCTCTGTAATCCTGATTCTGACTGACTTATAATTGTCTACTGTGCATCAGACAGTTTGGGGAAAACATTATGAACTACTTAGGTAATAAAATAATCTGTCATTCTTCCCCTGTTGTTGATTTTAAGCAGAAAACAAATGTTATCACGTGGAAACAATTGTTATGGTAATCAACAGTTGTCATCAAACTTTTTATGACTTAATGCTGTGATGAAGATGACATTTTAATGATTGTATCTGGAATGTCAACACATTAGCAAGCTAGTGACAGTGCATACAAAATAAAAGACAATCAAAAGTGAACAGAAACATACGACGTCCCACAGTGCTGTGCTACCTTATATGGTAATGCATTGGCACTCTGGTATTCTATAACTGCTGGTATCAACGGAAAATACACCCTTTTCAATAAGATAGAAATCTTTGTCTTCGTGCTGCTCACACTTGTTGGTTTTGTTTAGTAAGTTATTGTGCAGCGGCGCTGGTGCAAGGATTAATTACGTCTGTGACATACTATATAGCCTACAGGCAATGATGTGATTGTGTGCCCTCAGTGTGCATCGTGTCTGCACCAGATGTTAGTAACCTCATTCTCAGACAATCCTGCTGCCAGTGAGTAAGAGCAGAGACATGATACTGTTCTGTAAGTGAATCTATCCACTGTCGTCGTTGTTGTTTTTTTTTGGTGGGGGGGCAGGATCGACCAGACATGTTGGATGTGGATATGCTACTGTATACTGCAGAAATACAGGCTGAGATAAAACAACAAAACACTGAGTATAGCTTTGATTCATTCACCATCCACCATTCAATGTGGAAATCAACCTCAGTGTTTGATTCATCGCATACAGAATGTACATAAAAGATGGAGTGAAGGGATGAAGGATGCTGAGACAAACACCAGCTTTTGTCCAGCTTTATAATAAAAGAGATTTATTGTTGACTCATTGCATTTTTACAAGGCCAGCTACATCCATTAATCATAAGTACATACATATTGCCAGTATAATTATTTGTGAAGGAGTGAGTGAATTATAATATGATCTTTTATAAATATGTGTCCCTCAATCAGTGTGTGTTTTTCTCAGCTGTCAAGAGGAAAAATGCACCACATCCGGCGCAACAGACAGGAAGCATAAACGGGTATCACGAAACACCGTTGTCTGTGGATGTGTTTGTGCAGGTCTGTGGGGGGTTTTGTATGTGTGCAGGACATGCTTTCTTGAAGCGTGTATTCGTGGAAATGGTGACATTTTGCACGAGCGTGTGTGAAGAGAAAGGATGCTGTCATGTGATGGCGTTGTAAGGGCGAATACAAGGTCATCAGAAAAACATTTAGAGAGAAAGGGATGGAGCGAGGGAGGGCAGTGAAGGCGAGGGATGGAGGAGGGAGAGGGAGAAAGCGGGAGCGAGGGATGCAGAGGGAGAAACACGGTATATTCATAGCAGCAGCGGTATTTATAGCCGCCCAGAGGAGAGGAGAGAGCAGGGGGCGTGGCTTGGGTTGTGGCTTTCGCACTGCTTCACAAGGCAGAGAGGGAGGGAATGGGAGGATAGAGGCAGCCCTGGCTCGAAGTGAGAGAGAGAGAGAGAGAGAGAGGCTATTTGGCATATTTGGCAGGAGAGGGAAGAAAGAAAAGAGGGAGGGCTGTTTTTGAGTGTGCAGTGTGTGCCTCAGAAATGAGAGAGAGAGAGAGAGGGAGGGAGAGAGGGAGGAGGGTACTGAGCTGAGAGAAATCTGTCAGATTCAAACACACTGCTCTGTGTGTGTGACAGAGAGAACAAGGGATGAGAAGAGAGGAGGAGAGGAACAGATAGAAAGAGACGGACCACAAAGTGAGGTATGTACGGCTGTCATGCTGCTCATGAATCCAACAACCTGTGTGTTTATATATACATACATAATGTGTGTGTGTGTGTGTGTGTGTGTGTAAAAGTCTGTGCGTGCTTGTGTAAATGCGTGACTAAAGTGAATGTGTCTGTGTGTTTATTTATAGTTTAGGGTTTTAAAGGGACACTATTCTCTTGGGGTTTTATAAGTAGACAAAATGGATGTAGGCTACTGACTGTTAGGGATATCAATTATGTAATATGTGTGCACCATTTTCAGTGTTGATGCTGTGTGTGTGTGTGTTTACATGCTTGTGTAATTATGCTGTGGTGTTTATGTGGCCATTGTGTGGAGCACTGCTACATTGCCTTGACCATATGGGGTGATTTACAGCCATTGTAAATATAACTCAACACACCTCTGCTGTTAGAGCTGGGGGACCTTAATCCCCTCCTCTGCTGATCACCTACGCTATTGACAGCTAATTCACATTCTGTTATTATATAATGAAGATATTAACCAAATGGCTTAAACAGCATTCTCATGAACATGTGACACATTATGTATATCATGTGCATTTTCTGTACTTGCATGTGCATGAAGCTACTATAAAGTAGCATGAATTTGAATAACTTAAGTAAAGTACAAGTACCCCAGAATTGTACTGAAGTACAGTGTTTTGTTTTGTTTATATTTATACTGTATTTTTCAAAATGAGGTTAATTCAGACACCCTGTAATACAGCAGAACCTGGGCTCAGAATTGGCAGTAGAACCAAATCTAAACTGACCTCTAATTAGCTAGATTAGGAAAATGTTGGTGGAGATGTAGACGTTTCAGCAGGGCCAGGAGTGGATGTGGTCAGCTTGCCTCACAGTGCCCAACTGTCCCAAACTGTTTTCATTTCACTTTTCACATCTCTTTTTCCATTTCTGCCCTCTGCCAGGACATACAGGCATGCATTCCACAAACATTGCCTGTAAATGATCCTCTACATAAAACTCAACCATGGCAGGGGCCTGAGAAATGTAGACAGAAGTGGAATTTCTTCTGGTCCCTTTGGCTTTAATTTTGCAACCCTGTCTGATGCCAGAATCTGAAAGGCACCTTAAACTGTGTGTAAAATATACTTATCAAGCCACACAGTAAAATACCATTAATTTCTTTATTCCCTTTTATAGTGAATGTACACTTTTACTGCAAGTGCCGTGCGTAAGCCATTGGTGGCCACACTTTCTTTTATGTGGTGCATTATGTGCAGTCCTCCACTGCCACCTTAAAACTAGTTGCCCCGGTGGTGTGTGTTTTGACACTGATGAGAACCAGGATTAAACTGCTGCTGAAAACTTTCAGGTGAGATTTGCAGATACCGAGAAAGTCTCTACAGATAGTGCGAGAGTAAAAACCTGTGGTAGCATACTATGGCATGGTTTCCTGTTTGCTATTGCAGCTGCTGCACAAGCAGGTTACTGCATGTAGTGTTGCTCTTTCATAAAGTTGGGGTACTCACAAGAGAATTTGAGATATTAAAAAGATTGGTCAAAATCAATACAGCAGAGGCCAAGATATCCTGACTTTTAGTCTGTAGTTTCTAGTGTTGAGTCTCAAGATCCCCAAACACTGAATCCTACATTCCCCATAATGCAACTCGATTTAGCATTTTTCATCAGTTCCTTTCTGCCTGCTAAACACCCACGCTTTCAAACTCGACACCCCCAGTTTGTAAAGCAGACTTTCTGTTACAAATGTGTGGGTTCCAAACCAAAGTCAAGATAACCTTGAAGACGTCATCAGTGTTCTCCCTCCCGACAGACAGACATACAACTATTTTCACAGTCTGAGTAGTACTTCTCAGTTAACAGACCTTGGTGTGTAAAATAGGTGGTATCCCTTTAATTAAATCATCTTTCACTGGAGGGACCTGCACCATTATTGCAATACACTGTATGTCCATCCAAATAATAATTTTTCATTTTCATCATTCCATCATTTCTTTAAAGAAAATACATGATTGGGCCCAGCTGCTGTTGCTCTAATATGAACTGAAACACTTTTTAATCTCCTGCAGAAACAACTTCAGGTCATGATGAGGTCTGTAGAACAAAACCTGCCGTAAGCTGTAACTTTGACAGCACCGGCCCTGTCTGTCGTTGATTATTTGAGCTAATTCCATTACGTTTCATGTCAGTGTTACACACACACACACACACACACACACAGTAGTTATCATTTTTAAGTGCTTTTATTTTATTGCTTAAAGCCATTTTCTAGTTCAGTTTTCCAAGTCTTCCAACTGTTCTCTCCCTGCTTCCTCTTGCAGCATAAATTCCAACATGCATATTCTCCCAATCATGTTTGTGTCTATAATAGCCTCTCCAATCAGCCTGATTCCACCTGACTTGTGTTCAGAGCAGTGAACATACTGCTGTAGCACGTCTGACAGCACAGATTAGCGTGTGATCATGTTCGGTACGCTTGTGCATCCTTTTAACATTTCAGTGCTTATCTGTGATGATACTGTGCTGATAAAGATGATACTTCAAAGCCTGTGCATGCTGTTACAGTTCAGCTGAAACCTTTGCCAAAAGTGAGCTTTTGGGCCCCATCTGGCTGACGCTCCTGTTTAAACTTTACCCATTAGTAGCTATACCACATGTATCATTTCTCGTCTTCAATCTACTTTATATTCACTATGTGTACCGCATGCCCTGCTTCTTTCAGTGACCTTGGCTTTAAGTATGAAACACCGTTCCCCAACAACCTCCATGCCTTTGCCCTCAGTGCCCTTTTTGCTTCTCCCCCTCAGTCAAGTGTGTTGTTTCTATTTCCTGGGCTTTTGCTGAATCTCTCACAGATAATTTACATTTGCTTTGTTCCGTGCAGGGCTTGCTGTGCAGATTAAAGTTGCGCGCTGATGAATGCCCCCGGAGACTCCAAGGTCTCCAGGCCCTAACAGTCTCGTTTGCACTGACATCGCTTTGTGTTTGTTTGCTGCACTTCTCCTTTACTTTCTAATTCTGTGTGGAACTGTCACCGAAGTGTGTCTGGTTCACATCCACCACGCGGTTTTGGAAAAGGAAATGAGATTTCAAGTCTAACAGCACTTGTTTAGTTCTGAGTAATAGGCTTTAGTTATGATAACACTGATATACACAACATGAAAGTCTACCTTTATTTTTAAAGTTTCTAACTGTCAAGATTTTTTATAATATAAAAGTAATGCACACCAAGAGTTGTAGTGAGGCACTGATCACCGGAAGTAGATTTGAGAGAGAGAAAAAGGGTGCACACTCAGATGACGTCTTAGCCCTCAGTCCTTCTTCATGATCAACAACCATAGCAGGACAAAGGCATTAGAATGTTATACAAGCCACAACCTAGTAACACATCTGATGGTTAGATAATGATTTTCCACCATTAGGGTGAGAAAATAACAATCAAGAGGCCTTCAGCAAATCAAAACGTAAAACAAACCGCGACAGGAGCTACAGCCAATACAGTTACTTCAAACAAAATGACATATGTCTCATACCATAAATAGATATTTAAGTTGTACATACACATTTTTGGGGGAAGGGTTACTTCTCATTCCAAACATTTCTTAGAAAGGAAATAGGATGATTCAATTTTGCAAAATTTGCTGCTACTGGTCGATTCATGTTTTTACGTCTGATAGTGCTTCTATGTTCAGCAATACAAGATTCAGTTTAGCACCTCTTCTTCTGATTGTCATGCCTGGCTCATCTATGGTTTGCGTGGATTTAAAACTGGAACTTGAGGCCGGTGAGAGCTGGTCAGAGGAGAAGTGATTGTCTGTTGGGGCTCTGTTTGAGGTTCTTCCAGTATTAGATAGTAGTATATAGCTCTTTTAAACAATTCCCTCATACTTTCAAACCTGCATCAACAATATTATGTTTTTCTACGCTTAATAAAAATATATAATCTAATATAATAGTTTTCCCCTACTGTGGGTTACAGAAGATCAAATTAAACCAGGTCAGAGTTAAGCACCATTAAATCAGGTTAATGTTGTTAAGTGGGCTTTTCTGGTCACGGTTTCCTTCAGTTACTGTTTGGGGTTTACCCAAATTATTGATTGAGGCTGATTGAAGAACAATATTTCCAGTGAAAGCACCACACAGAGTTCTGAAACCTGTTGAGAAATTACACAGGATGTGGGAGGGGAAGTTGCCTCTGTCTGTGTGTGTGTGTGTGTGTGTGTGTGTGTGTGTGTGTGTGCCTACTTGACTGCATGTATAAAAGTAAAAAGCAAGGTATAATGTGTGCATGAATTCGTCTTCTCAGTACAGTTTACGCTGATTAATAAGCATCCATGCAAATGCCTGTGTATAATACAATGTAACCATTTAGTCATGTGCATGTAGGACTAATTTGGTAAACCTTTAAAATGTAGGCTAGCTGAGCATCTAACAATTTTAGTAATTTAAAACAAGGTGCAATCTGCCTTTAACGGGGTCCAGTGATTTAGAATTGCACTTCCATAAAGTTGGAACACCTATGAGAGACAGATTTAAAAAAGAATCAACAGAAAGCAAAAACTAATTTTCATTATTGCGTTATTTCCACTGGGCCATTTGTGCAGACCGATTTGGTTCATCCCAAAACATCCAGTGTAGCAAATGTCACGCTAACTGTTAACTAGTTGTAAACTATCTGGATACTAACCAAACCCTCACAGTGTGTCTCTTTCTGTTATTTCCCTCTTGTCCTTCTCCTTTTTCCTTTCGTCTCTGTACATTTATATATAAATCCCAGAGATTTTTGCACTCAAGTTGAAAAATTTTACTTGCACGGATGTGTCTTCCTGTCAATTTGTGTTGCCTGTGGTCAATTTGTGTCTAATTGTGTCTTTCCTTTCATTTTGTATGCAACCGCACCACCTCAGTATTCAACATGCGTTCTGTCTGAACACACGTCAGTAAAAATGCTTAATTTGCTCTTGTCTTCCGTCTCCTGCCAAGGCATTGAACCTTTTTCATTACTGCTGTTATTCATCACCTCTCATGTGTTCCCCCCACCCCTTCATCATACTTCTCTCACATCCCCATCACTCTGCCATCTTACTGTCCACCATGCACTCTGCCCCCACCCCCCCTGTCCCTCCTATTAAATCTCCCTTCTCTGGTGTCACTGTCCCTTTCTGTCTTGTCACCCTGGCCTCATTTGTCCTTTTCCTCTGGCTCTCTCATTTTCTCATTCTGGTTTCTTACCATTATCCTCTCTTCCCTCTATTTTCCCTCTGTCTGCTGCTCAGGTCAGTTCACCTATGGATCAGCATTCATATCAGGAACCCAGGGGATTCCATGAACACGTCGACCAGACTGACATCCCTGCAGAGCGCAGACAATCGACACTGATTCCGATGCGCTGCACGCAGCTGTGATCACCAAGACCAAGGAGTCAGGGGTGAAAGGTCACAGACTACAGAGCCGGAGCAGGCACTGAGGGTGAAAGGTTTCAGGAGGGGAGGCTGTGAGGCTACGAGAAGAATCAGACCTCAGGAAGGAAGGACTCAGTGACATACGAGAGTTAAGGGGTCAAAGATGATGACATCACATGGAAAGCTTAGGAGGGAGAAGGGCAGTCTGGCCGAGTATGAATCACAGATGAAAGGTAAGTCACTCTGGATGTGCCTGTGTGTGTGTATGTGTGTGTCTATGTACATCTGTGCCCTTTCTTGCACTTCTTTTTGTGCATGTACCCTTTACTTGCATGCTTGAATGCATATAAGACAAGATATGTGTGTGCATGTATGTGTGCAGTTGCTAAGCACAGTCATCCAGCCGTAGACCAGCACATATGTACTCAAAAATACATACATACATACATACAGCCAATAGGTGCACATCTTATTTTTAAACATTAAACATTAACATAGGCAATATTGGCGTTAAGAGATTATGACAACAGTGTGTGTGTGTGTGTGTGTGTGTGTGTGTGTGTGTGTGTGTGTGTGTTTTGGAGGCTGCATGCCGTGGCTGGGTGGCTCTCTGTACTGTACTACTAGGGTGTATTTATAGCCAGTATGCCAGTATTAGCGATGCTGTCTCCTCATATCCAGTCAGCCCCGGGCCATGTACTCACACGGAGAAAGAGAAAAAGACGAAAGAGGGGAGAAAGGGGGGGGGGGGGTTGTAGCGGTTAGCATGGGTGAGCAAGGAAAAAAAGAAAGAGAGAGCCGAGAACAGTTAAGAAAAGAAGAGAGAGAGGAAAGCGAGGGCAGAGTTATTTGAGAGAATGATGTTTGTATTCATGTTAGCCTTTTCCAACCAATGTGCAGCACCGGGCCACGTTGCTACTGGCATAGCTGTGTTTGCATGCAAGACTTGTGTGTGTATAATACCATGCTATGTTGGGCTATGTGAGCTGTGTGTAACAAGGAAATATGTAGCTGCCAAACTATTCAGTGATAATCACACCTCCAAAAGGCAGCTTAGACAAAATGTTATCGATTATTGTTTGCTAAAGGAACTGTGTGTAGAGTAGGGACATTATTCAGGTAAAATCTGTGATTAGAAAAGAAATTGTTATATATGTTCTAATTGGATAATTTTCTTTATCAATTAATTATTGTATGAATGAACTACTTCTACACTAAAAGTACTAAAAGTACAGCAGTACGAGTTATACACTGACTATGTATGCAGTGCACACGATTAGTTTCCTGTGTATACTTTATACAGACACTGTGTGTCCATACTGTGCACTGTATGTCTATGGATGCTTATGGAAGCCTATAGAGGACCATATTAAATTCATAATGTAAACTTGAAAAGCTAAATATAATGTTAATTTTCACATGTATTTGTCATTTGAGTAAAAATGAAAAAACTCCACTTTGATTTTACAGCAATATAAGGAGGATGATGATTAATATTTTTTTCTTCTTTTTATTGATGTTATGTCAACAATTACATGTATTTCCAGTTCCAGATTGCTAGGATATGCTGTAGTCAGCTCAAATATGGTTAATTAGGTAGAACGAAATCCAACTCATAGGGCTCCACCTTGTCCAAGACTGGTTGCCATATCTTAATAAATCTATTAATTACACCAATAAGGTTTTTTGTATTACATTCTTGTAGTCTCCAATGTTATAAAATGATTTGGCATATAAATCAGCAAATCATGTGCATAATAGACCAAGTCTGTTATATCAAAATGTGAATATAAAGTGTGTCACCAGAGTGTTACAGTGTCCTTAAACTTTGATAATTCCAGTATAGATGTCCCAAGTTTCAGTTCCCATCACAGACAGCCACCGATCACGTGTGAGCCCGCCACAACCAGGTCTCTCCAATGGTTTATAAACATACACATAAAGACAATAAACTTACTAAAGTGGCCAAATCAGTCTCTAATTTTCCATAAAATATCGAATATCAGATGACACATTTAGGCTAATTAGGAGATAATGCTCTGACATTTCATCATTAATTAAATTCAGATTTGTTCATGGCTTAACTTTGATCTGAAGAAGACCAATCTGGTTGAAACATCAGTCATGTCCATGTCAAATCTGTCCTTTACACATTTAATCCTTCATTAGTTAAATGCACACCGCTTGGAAACTGTTAGCTTGAATATTTACATTAGTCATAGTTTTGAAGCATGATGTATGTAAATACAACAGACACACTTACTGCACACACTTGCCTTTGAGATAACATACTGTGTGAGGGCTCTTCCAGTGAACAGCAAGTGGGTTTTTTTGCTGCTGTAGATAGATTAAACAGAGAATCATCAAATAGAGTAGGACAAGGAATATTCTTACCTATACATTCCCAAACCATGAGATAATATAATATGAGATTGGGTAACTACTTAATGTATTGCATTGGGTGGGGTAATTTATCTGCTGTGAGAAACCATATGTTTACCAACTCTGGTAAATCAAAAGTGTTTTCAAGACTTTGTAATGTACAGAGTACACATCTTCACTGTGTTCATCCATGGATGTGTATGTGTGTTCTTGTGTCACTCTCTGTGTGTCAGACCTGCGGACTCAGTTGACAGACCAAATTAAGATTTTAGACTCTCAGGTGGAGGTGAAACAGCAGCAGCTCTCAGACCTCTCGGAGTTTCTCCGGCGTCGAGGTGACATCGAGGCTGAATATTCGCGCGCTCTTGACAAACTCACAGAGAGATTCACCCATAAGACTAAGAAGTAAGTGTGCAAACAGTATGCAAGTCCACATGTGTTTTTTAGGCAATATCTCAGTAAGGATGTCTGTTTTTCTCCAGGAAGGAGCAGTGGGGTCAGTCTGTGTGTCAGGTCTGGTCTGTTTTGCTGACTCAGACTCGTCTGGAGAGCAGGGAACATGCAGCACTGGGAGACACCTGCTGCAATACACTCACACAGCGGTTGACATACAGTACGGAAGATACACATCGTCTGCACAAACGGGTGAGTGGATGCTCTGTGTTGGGTCATATGCATGTAGAAACAGAAACACTAGAGACACACATGACTTACAGTGTATTTTGGTAGCCATCACACAAGCCCCCCACACTTAATTTCAGGAGTTTCCTGTAGACCATCAGCAGGCCTATCAGGAAGCAAAGCAGAATGAGCAGATCAGTACACTAATATCAAGTTACACTAATAAACATGTGAAATCACTCAACTCAAAAATAAGACCAAAACTCAATGCATACATTTATAAAGAAGGATTATCTTCTAGGGCGGCCAGATTAATGTTGTAATTTAGCACAACACTCAAATGCTACCAGTTGTTAGTTGCCAGCCTTGAAAAATCAGCAACTTTATCAAATAAGCTCTGAAAATGTACACATACTAACACAGTTTTATAACACAATAAGAGTCTTCTTATAAATCTGTGATGCCACAGTGGTATCTGCAGTCTTATTCGTTTTATAGTACACAGACTCATCTTACTCTAAATACAGGTTGTCAGACAAGCTCTCTCTACCTTCTTATGGCTGTAAAGTGAGCTGAATTTTACTTAAGCCCTTACTGTCATGTCAAAGCACCTAAGAGGTGTAGTGAATATATGGTTTAAAGGATACCCGAATATGTAACGATAATTAATAAGCTTCAAAAACGTCATAACAACAAAGCTCAGGGAATAAACCAAATCAATACCTGTACATTGACAATGTTAAGTAGTCCTGTGCTTAGTCAGGTGTGTTACACTATGCTAGCACCCAAAACGACATATACAGTATATAGGCACCTTCATCATCATGGTGACAACAACAACATGTTGTGAAATGGCACCAAAACTTCTTTATTTATTTGTTACAGTTCAAATAACAACTTTATTCATGTAACTTAACTTATGTGCGTATGGGTTACGTACATAAGTCAAACAAAGGCTGACTTTTGGTTTCACACAGGACATGAACAGCAGCCTCCTAGGTGAAAGTCCTGTGTTGTTTGACCTAAACATCGACCCCGACCTCCGCCCTTGCTCTTTATGTCATCACTTAACGCTTCTATGCAGTTTTACCAAATAACAAAACAAGTGATTATGGCTGAATTAGAATCAACATGGATATTATTTTTCCACCAAGAAATATAGTTCTTGAGAAGTACACCAACAAAACCAATTGCATATGGATGTATTACTA
This sequence comes from Nannoperca obscura, assembly GCA_036024295.1. Lineage (NCBI taxonomy): Eukaryota > Metazoa > Chordata > Actinopteri > Centrarchiformes > Percichthyidae > Nannoperca > Nannoperca obscura. The sequence goes on from JAVQJL010098031.1 coordinate 33,832, forward strand.
TTGTACATACAGCTATGTGTCATCTATCTATCCACAAGAAAGCAAAGTCTATATCCCAACATGGTGAACTATTTACTATGAACTTTTAAATAATTCTTAGGCAAAAGTGTCAAATGTTTTTCGCTGCTTTTGTAAATTACAGAGCAAAGAAGTTGGCATCCAGATGCAGGATGAGTTGCTAAAGGTCACCACTGAAATGCAGATGGTGAGCATTTTATATTGTTGTCCCTGCATGTAATAATGCAAAACAATGTAATAATACCCTAACACTGACAATGCTGATGTGAGGTTTCCATTTTGTGTGGCAATCAAGGCTCTGAAGACATATAACCAGTACCACACAGACTGTCTGATAGCTGAGGGGAAACTGAAGGAAGCCGAGCGGTTGGAGGAGCGACACACCGGCAAGTCAGCTGAGCTCGGCCTCGGCCAATCAGGAGGACAGAGGCGGAGTTCTGTCAAGAAGATGGAGAGATTAATGGAGAAAGTGAGCGTGTGTGGCAGTGGTGTGAGAGAAAGAGAGAGGTTTTCCACAGAATAAACCATTTCCTGTTCCTGTTGTTTTGTCTGTGTGTTTTTATGTATAGACTTAAAAATTCATCTTCATCATCACCTTTGTGCGCATATCATGTTATGGGCACATGATATTGATAAAGTTGTGTTTTTATCAGCAGATATGGTTTTGTGTTCTTATGATGTTATTTTCTCATACTTTTGTGTGTGTGTGTGTGTGTGTGTGTGGCACATGTATACACAGAGGCATGGCAGAGTTCAGGAGAACCAACTGAAGTGTACCAAGGCTCGTAATGACTACCTGCTGAATCTAGCAGCAGCCAACGCAGCCATGGACAAGTACTACCTGCAGGATATCAGCACTCTCATCGACGTAAGAAACACAAGTTTGTGTGTGTGATCGTGTTTACGAGACTGAGGCCATTCAGTAGTTTTGAGTTACCTTTTTGTGCCACTCTTTCCTGTAATTTTCTGAAGAAAGCTGAGCTATTATGAAGAGAGAGAACAGAATAGTTTTGATTTCTGAAGAACACTCTGTCAAAATATAAAAAGCCTCCTTTCACTTACCCTTCCTTTCTCCCACACCACACGACCACATTACATTTTCCTCCCCTACCATTTTCATTCAACCCTTTTCTCTCTGTCTTCCCTTTCATCCCCATGTCCTCCTCCCTTTTTCCCTTCCTCCCTCCTGGCAGTGCTGTGACCTGGGTTTCCATCTTTCTGTGGAGAGGGTGATGAAGTGCTACATGGCCAGTAGGTGGCGCATCCAGAAGACGGAGGAGACGGGGCTTAAGCAGCTGGAGGCTGCCGTGACATCCCTGGACCAGGGTGGAGACAGAGATGCGTTGCTACAGCAACACGACTCTGCCTTCTGCCTTCCATTCAGATTCAACTACCATCCTCATGAGGGAGACCAGGTGAAATCACTGTCCCTCTGGTAGAGGTGTTTGGTTTCCATGGAAATCAGATGAAGCCCAAATAATACTTTTTGTAACATTCACATGTACAGCACGCATTGTTTAGTAGAGTACTCTGGACATGCAACATAAATACCATTTTTGGCATCTTATATTAGAATCTGTCCAGTAAATTGTAATTGGATTTTTGGATCATTACGCAATGGTCAGTGAGTCATGTGACCAACTGAATACATCATTCAAATAAAGATCTAGATAGTTCCTAACATTTGTTTGTGTGTTTCAGGTGTGTGAGGTGAGTGCGGAGAGCCAGGTGAGGTACGAGCTAGAGACCCGGTTCCAGCAGCTTCAGTCTCGACTCGCTGCCGTTACCTTGGAAACAGAAGAGGTCAGCTAATTATTCTCACTGCTTGTTTCCATAATGATCTGTTTGTTTGTCTGTCCCCATCCATCAGTCAGTCACTCATTGGGTGAGTGAGTGAGTGTCAATGTGCAACTTTACAATATGAATCTTAAATAATGAGCTTTGACACAATATCTAAGAAACAAATCAACATATCTTTCCCTTTCTCAGGTCAGTAAAACGCTTAAGGCCACTCTCACAGCCCTGCTGGACAGTATGTGTGAGAGCGACTGTAACCCCTCCCCCGATGTGCCCAGCAGCCTTTCACACGAGCCCCCTGGAGGAAACGCCACCCCAAAACTTACCATTGCCAAGCGTCGAGCCAATCAGCAGGAGACAGAGACCTACTATTTTACTGTGAGTTACTGCAGTTGGCTAGAGGCGGATATACTGCTGATATACTGTATATCAGGCCAGTATGACAGATATTAGAACTTAATGTTATGCAGTCTCTGTGGCCCCTGACATGATTTTGTTTTTATAATTGCATATTCAATAATTAATCATAACTGATTGCTCAGATATTCATTTCTTGTGGTTCCAGTTGCTTTGGGACAACTCTTGAATTAAAATCTAAATTCTATTTCATGTATGACATAATCAAACAGTTCATTCATTTCTTACATTACACTCAAACTAAATTCAGATGTATTTTACCATTTCTTTTCTGTTCACCATGTAATGCTGTGAGCTTACCTCAGTGACCAAAATTGATTTTTCACTGCTTCTCTACTCCATGAGGTCTTTAATTTAATTTAATTGTTCAACATTTCACTTTACTGTTACTGTAAGGTGACTGTGAATGCTTACAGGGAATACATAAAAAGGGGACAATGACTATGAGAAGCTTTCAAATATATAGTGAAAACTGGTGTGCGTTATGACATTTGTGGTACCATTCAATTTCAATATACATTACATTTAGCAGATGCTTTTATCCAAAGCAACTTACAAGTGAGGAGGTCAGGGGTTGAACCCATGATAAGCACACAGCTGTACCTCTCAGCCACCACACCAGGATATGAGATGAAAAATAAAATACAGAAACACATGTCATACTGACAAAGCTCTGTAAACAGTTGACTGTCTTAGATTAAGCAATGATTAATCTCACATTGATTAATTTATTTTCTCCTGACACATGAGTGAGTAAACGGCCTTTTGAACGACAAATGAAATGTTGTGCATCACCGTATGTTGCAGTTGAGGACAAACTGTAATACCTAATCTTTTTGTTTTATTCGATGGATTAGAAAGTGAAGGAGTTCCTCACCAGCAGTTCTCTGACCTCCAAACTTCAAGCCAAACATGACCTTCTACAAGATGCCATACAGAAAGGTACTACAATGTTAAACGATGATGGGGAGGGGATTTCTTCAAATGTTGTTCAAATCTGGGAAGGATCAGTGTGGTTTTAATGATGCCACTTTAAAAGACTTCTGCCTGTGACACTGTCAGACGTTTCAATATCAAAATCAATTCAGCAAACCAGAGATATTGATACATTTGTATTCTTCTCATTCTTCTTCCTTTTCAAAACCTGGTGCCTATATTAACCACAATGCAATTTGATCACTGAAAATTGCAGTTTTCAGCCCCAACTGATGCTGACTCAAGTGACATCACTTGAGAACATCACACAGCTCCCTCTGTGGCCTCAAAAGGCTTCATACAATTGTCTTTACATAACTCTGGGACCTGTAAACAGACTTTGATGTGTAAAATTGGTGTTCCCCTTTATTTATGATGCACATTGTTTGCACCAGGATCCTAAACCAAACCTTACTCTTTCTATTGTTTTTGTGTCTCTTTCTTTCAGCCGAGGCTGTCGACAGTGACCCTTCCAGGTAAACAGTGTATTTACACAGCCAAGAATAAAGAGGGTATGACTGAGAGAGTCATAGAGACATGGAGAGAGCAGAGAGGACAAGGAGAAGAGGAAAGAGATTAACCAAATTTGAACCAAAATGCCATTTTGGGCAAGTTTCTATTTTGTATAAAAAAGCTGACTTTTGGAGGAGGGAAATACTAAAAGTACTGATAGTAGCAATTAGCAAACATCATTAGATATTTAGTATTAATACCCACATGTAAAATGGCATTAAGCGTTTCATTTATTATATTTCTCAGAACACAATGTGCTCGGTCAGTGCGTGTTTGGAAGTCCAGACCTGTTTCCCAATTCTGCCACACACTCTTCACCACAGACATACTCTCCTACATACAGGTAACACTCATACACACACACACAAATAAATAAAAAAACATCCCTTTGAAATACAACCTTGTACTTACCTCGTTTTTATTTGCTTGCTTCACTGCTCTGCACTGCCTCCAAAGAAATTATTTAGAAAATTTTAAAAAAGGTACTTTGCCTTCATGTGTATGGTCACACTTATAGCTTATTGCTGGCTTTCTCTCCTTTCAATCCACCCCCCTCCTTTATCTCTTCCTCTCTTGTGAAAGGGATTAAAATGCACTGGCGTCTTTGCTGCCTCCTCTCTCCACACCATTATTGAGAGTGTGTGTGTGTGTGTATGTGTGTGTGCTTATGTGTTTCTCTTACCACGGCTTCTAAATCTTTATTCCCCCATATTTCCTTCTCTGCCTTTTTAATCCGTGCCTTTTCTCTGTCTCTTTTCTGCTGTGCTTGGCTTGGTGCAGAAGAAGAAGGAGAATGTCTCGGACACAGGTACAAAACCCCATCTGTGACTGCTTCTATACTGCATGCAGGCCAGTGGGCTGTTTCCCGCACTGACCAGGGTTGTAGCTCCCATTGGAGACACTGAGGTCATGGCCCTGGATAAACAGTCAGAGGACAGAGCCAAGCTATCTGTATAAGCTAACGGGCTGCCGGCTCTAGCTTCACATTTCATGGACAGATACAAGAGTGGCATGATTCTGATGTCCACCAGAATTTTACAGGGTTTTGTTTAACATCCCCATAATTACGTAATAGCAAAATAGAGACAAAGTTCTGAGAATTTACACTTTAGTTTACTTATTTGAATTTCTACGCAGTTGTTGATTTCCAGAAGATAATCATTGAGAGAACTCTTCAGTTCTAGATGGAACAGAATTGAGCACGTAGCTCAATAAACAAAATGTGAGAAACCTAAATAAATACTTTAGAAATTCACCTTCGTGTCTGAGATGATTTTGAGGGGGTGTTGACTCATGACCTCAGTATTTTAAAATTCCTGGTTACGGCCTTGGCAGTGAGATTAAGCATTTTACCTGCACCTTGCATCTACCCAAACTCATTAAAATCATTTTATAACTCGCTCAGTGTTATCCTAAGCTCTTGGGCTCCTCTTTCTCTGTTTAATCATTACTTTCTTTGCATTGTGTCTTCCTATACACTATATTCTTCCTGTTGTACTCTGTCGACCTTGTCCTCCTCTTTCTTTGCATCTCCTCTCATCTCTCCCTCTCTGCTCATTGTTCCTCTCCAGAGCTCTGGGCAGCAGATTGCCGTGGTGGTTGAAAGCTGCATCCGTTTCATAAACCTTCATGGTGAGTCAGTTTCTATCATATGGCAGTGAGCCATGCTGAGAGCGTTGGACACTGAGAATGAGTAGCTACAGTACACGTACTTGTCTGTGTATGTGTGCACAGTCCTGGATGGAACACCAGGCATTTATGAATATGTGATAAATTGTGAATGCATGTGTGTCTCAGGTCTCCACCATGAAGGGATATTCAGAGTTCCTGGGTCACAAAGGGAGGTTAACCTCATCAGAGATGCATTTGAGAGAGGTAAATGAGCTTTTTGTCTGATGGATAAATCCAAAGCATCTTTTATTATTGTTTTAATAACTAAGTTTAGGTTTTAGATCTAATACACAGGTCTTTACATGTATTAGATTTTTGAGCCTCTCTAACCCACCCATGGAAGGATTACCTTCCAAATGTCCGAAATGTAAGAGAAAGCTCAGCTGAGCAACTTTATGCAGGCTCTATAATTGTCCTCAATGCCCAAATAATATATGTGTATGTAACAATATGTAAAAAACATCCAACAGATGCAGAGAAACAGTGGGAGTGAACCAAAACAATGAGCTGAAAGATGCTAAAAAGATCTGTGGAACTAAAGAAAATGGCCATGAAAACTCATTACTATGAACGACACCTTTCACATTAGTCATTTCTTCCATTGTTAATATAAAATGATTGATTGTAGCCACTTTAAAGAAAAGTGAAGGGTAAAACACACTTTTACTTCTTACAGCAATGTTCTTTCCTTTTTCTGCAACCCTGCTGCATGTCTTGTTTCAACAGGAAAACGAGTACTTAAGCCTTTGTTAAACATGTCTGTTTTGCTGTCTGTAGGAGAAGATCCTCTGTCAGACAGTGAGTGTGACCTGGACTCTGTGGCTGGTGTGTTGAAGCTTTACTTCAGGGGCCTTGAGCCACCTCTCTTCCCTTACGACAGCTACTCTCAGCTGCTGGAGTGTGTTCGTAAGACCCCTTTATATAATATTTTTTTTATATAATATGTGTTTTGTGTTTTTAGATCATGCAGCTTTTCATGTCTGCTTTCAGTTATTTAATAATTTCTGTATCATTTGGTTTCCAGCTGGTGTTCTACCTCGGTATGATTATCCCCCTCATGTAGAATGTGGGTAAACTTTTTACACAGTGGTTGCCACATTACTGATGCTTCACACACAAAGTACTTGTTTAGATAATCCTCCCCCTACACACCTAATGTTGGTGCAAGGTGGTGCAGCTTCTACTCTCTCCACTGGTGCATCTCACTGTCTAGTTTGAACAACTGTCTCTGTTGTTCCCCCCTCTCACTGTGTCTTGATGTTACTGTAGGCGTAAACTCTGAGTCACAATTTGCACAGCTAACCGAGGTTGTGAACCTGTCTGCAGGTTGTTTACTCCCCATAAATACTTAGATTGTACATCAGTGGAATAATAAACCAGCCCAGTAACCTCACCTAAGTAGTTTAGGTACTTGTCACATTTCTTTAAGTCCGAATTTTGGGTGATTTGTGCCTTCAACAGTTTCTAACTGCTGCAGGCATGGAAAACCTGTAGCCGCAACAAATCTTTGCCTATGCTCACCTTGTCATCTTTTCTCTTTCCTTTCTGTCATGAGCAGAAATCGAGGGGGTGACAGAGAAAGCTGCCCAGATTAAAGCGATTACCTCCACCTTCCCACGGCCTCTCCTTGTCGTGATGCGTTACCTTTTTGCTTTCCTCAATCAGTAAGTTACAACAACCAAGTGTGGGGTATTCTAACACTTGAAATATCTGATATGGTCAAAAAACTTAACATACATGCCAATAATAACAATTCAGTGTGTGTCTGTGTGTGCGCGTATCCCAGTGTGTCTCAGTACAGTGATGAGAACATGATGCAGCCCTACAACCTGGCCGTTTGCTTCGGTCCAAGCCTGCTGAGGGGGCTGGATTCTGAGGACGCTGTTGCTAAGCAGCCACAGGTCAATGATATTGTCAAAACCATGATCATCCAACATGACATCATCTTCCCCAGCCAATCAGAACTTCCAGGCCCCGTCTACGAGAAGCACATGACTCTGGAGCAGGATTACTGGTGAGAGATGAGTAGCCATTAATATAAATGTGGTATCAGTTGGGATGAAATGCTGTTAATATCAATGTATAATTGTTGCAAATATAAGCCTTAAAATGTGGAGCTCCGAAACAAACAAGATGTAGATGATCACAAGAGGATGACAATTCTTAGCGTTAGCTTGCTAGATAAAATGCTACTAAGCTGATGCTAACAATGTTAGCTAGCTTAAGCTATGTTTAAAGTTTTAATTATTTCATCAAAACCAACTGATTGGGGGTTAAAGATGGGAGCACAGGTATTTGCTACCTGCTAGGCTGCCTGTTGCACCTCCGGAATTTGCATGTCTGATGTTTCATCCCTTTCATCTCCACATCTGGAGGTGGTGGGGCAGCTGAAGCAGGTCCCTGCAGCTGCCCCTAGGAGCCTTGTTTTCCCCACTTTGTGCCTTTTCTTCTGAGCCAAAGCCAGAAGCTCCCTGGCTCTGCCTCCTCAGCCATTTGTCTGAGAGTTGCCTTCTGCTCAGACCAAAGTGATTCCAAGAGCCTTCAGGAAGTGTTGGATGGATTTTCCAGTGAAGCCTCTGCATCCCACTTCCACAGGGTATATTGATGCCTTCCACCCTGGCTCTGTGGACGTAGCCAGCTCCCTGTACGTTTTCTTCCTCTCAAATGCTGCCTCCATTTGCTCCTCCCATGGGTCAGTGAGCTCAGCCATAATCACAGTCCGAGGCTCATTTTTAGACCATGTCTGTGGGATGTGCTGTAATCTCAAGTGAGAATTTCAGCTTTTGGTCCTGGTTGACACTTAGGTTCCACGTACATTCAACTATCCTTCTATTTAATGTTCAGTGATTTACCTCATGATTGACAAAACGGAGGAAATAAAAGGGAAAGTATGAAGCTTTTTATTTCTTTATATACTTCACTGTAATGATTTAACTATGTTTAATTTAATTGAAATAATTAGATATATTTTTTACATTTCCTGCATTTTGTCAGTTTTGGTGCTCTGTACTAAAATGGAATGGCATTTTAGTCAAATCTTATTAAATTAATCTTACTTGAATATGTGATCCAACTAGCTTCCATTATTTATCTTTAAACATTGTGTAATCTTCACTTATTTCTGTCCTTGGTCGATTTGTAGTAAATGACTAGGCAACCAAGATTTGTTTGTCATGTTAGAGTTCCATGTACTTCCCACTAAGCCCCTTTTTCATGGCTCATCCTCTTGAAACAGAATTTCATGCCATGCCAAAGGCATTTCTGTGCAGCTCGCAATTCTTTGTGTAAAATCTGCTTAATACTATTAAGCTGATTGCTCAGTAAAATTGAACACATGCCTCCAGCCTATCGACAGTGTCCATGGAAACTCTAACACCACAAAATCGCAGGGGTATTCAATTAAACTGTCTGTTTTCTTCATGTATAGAAGACATTTTGACATTTGACATTTTTTCTATAGAAATCTGAGGTTTAAGTGTAATTTGAGAAATCTGAGAGCAATATGAAACTGCATAAGTGAAGTGAGTAATTGTCTAAAAAAAAGCCTGTGGTATGCCAAGCATAAGAAGAAGAAGTGTGCATGACCATTCGTTTTTTTGCTTGCCTGCAGTGAACCAATCACAGAGGAAGGAGACGGAGAGACTGAGCATCTGCCTATTGAGGACGGTGAGTATATACAGTATGCAAACACACACCTGAGACTGAATGTACCACAAAACAACTGAATAACCATTTATTTAACAAAACTGTTGAATAACACAATTAAGATTGACAAGCATACATGAATCAGAAGCATTTGGTATAACATTTTTAGAACGTGTGCCTGAGTTGGTTGTAACTGTGTGTATGCATGTGTGTACAGAGTGGGAGGCGGTGGCTATGTTCGACTACGTGGCAAGATCTCCAGCGGAGCTGTCCTTCAAGCAGGGAGAGCTTCTCATCCTTCACAGCAAGGCCTCTTGTGATTGGTGGAGAGGTGAAGTGGGAGGGGTTAAAGGTCTCATCCCTCACAAGTACATCAGCGTTCTGGAAGGGTAAATGACATTCATACTTCCGAACCATTCAGGCAACCAATGCTGCCACATGCAGAACCATTGATGAGATGATCTTCCTTGATGACAGAAGTAGATCTTGAAATGGATCTTGGAGAACTCTATCCCAGTTTGACATTAGTCAGTAAATTTAATTTGAGTGGGTACTCCTGCCATATCAGGCAGTGATGATCCCAGACAATATACTCTCCACAGTGAAGGTGTAGAATGTTTTGAGTATCTGTGCGGAGATCCTGAATTTCCACAGCCATCTAAGGTGATAAAGGTGCTGCTGTGCCTGTTTGATGCATGTGGGCCACGGAGGGGTTGAAGGTTAAACTGTACTTATATCTTCTTTATGTTGCAATATTCTTTCACCACCTGGGCTAACGGCAGCCAGACACTAATAAATATTGGACTTCAAGTTACTCAATGTATATTTGATGCATCTTGGTCGAGAAAGATCCTGGCAAAGAGCCAGGCACAATGACTTCCTAGAGTACTGTCGTCACCGTGAGGTTCTTACTGCTCCCGGTAAAGAAACGGGGGCGCTGTTGGAAGTCGAAGATGCAGGACGCACCTCCTATCGCTCCTGAGTCAGTGACCAAATTTATAGATTTGTATATACAGTACCAATCAAAAATTTGGAGACACTTTCCCATTCACTTGAATGGAAAAGTGTCTCCAAACTCTGTTTGGTCAGGTGTCTGAAGAGACCTCAGCTCAATTCAAATCTTATTTGAGAAATTAAAGTCTATGATGACATCTACTCGGCCAGACAGACAGAGAGAATACTGTGAGTTGACCACAGTCAACTCTGACTATAGCAATTACAATAGTACATAAAATGTATAGGTATTATAACTATGGAGGGGAGAAATTAAGATAGATTAAGGAGATACCTCATAATACCATACAATATAATACAGCTAAAAGCCATGACCTTAAAAGTTAACATCGGTAAGTTTCACAAAGGTTGTTGTGTTGCATTGGGTTATATGGTAGAAGTTTTTATTATTTTGTCCACCCACTCTATATTTTTGCTTCATCTTGTTTAGAAAAGATTCCATATGAAATATGGTCACTTAATTTCACTCCTGCTTCTCTCTTCTTTTGTCACTCAACCTTTGTCCCATATTTAAACTTGTACTAGTTGTACTTTCTGTAGTGAAATAAATGCTTAATATATCTCTCTCTTCTTCTCCTTCTTCAGATCAGAACGAGGGAAAAGAGAGGAAGGAGGAGGAGGTAGCACTGGAAACCTTACAGCAGAAGATCCACAGACGGAGAACACAACGAGGTACACACACACACAAACACAAACCGACACACACACGCACACACACACTTGAATGTACACTGCAGTATAGGAATGCATTCACACCAACAAACACACCAATAGACCGGAACATACGCACACACAGACAGAAATACTCGTTCACATTATTGTACACAATTACATACACGTACAAACTCTCGCACATGAAAGGACACGGCACAAGGTTACAAAGTTCTGTGTCTGTGTACATCTTGACAGGATGCGGGTAAACAGCGACAGTGCTTCGTTGCCTGGGAGACAGAGAGGAAATGAGGGAAGTCCCAATCGAAAACCGCCAACCTCCCCGGCCACACGACACCTGCCAATGTAAGACACGAAGAAGGCACAATGCATACTGTATGCATGTGCTGTATGATGTATAAAAAAATTGTCTTTGCTTGACACATCACTCAAACAGATTGAGGTTTATAGCCTCTTGAAATACAGGGGACATTCAGCATTAAGGGTAATAACAGAAACAACACAAGACATAACCATTAAAGCTGCTACTTTAAAGCTGCAACCATCAATATTTTATATTAACAATGGATCATATGACTACGTATATGTGAAAAGGATTCCTAGTAACCCAGGCAGTTATCACCTCACTCTGCAGTTCTTCCTGCTTGGTTTGCCTGCCCACAACTTTACTCTTTTGTCTCCCTCTCAGCACAAACCTGCAGACAGACAAAGTTAGCGACTAGCTGGTGAACATAGTGAGGCATTTGACAGCTAATGAGTAACACATTTCTTTCTGGAGTTGGTGAAGTGAAAATTGAGCTAAAAGGAGAGCGAATATTTGACTTACATTTGTTGGCTCCGTTACCTTTTGTCTTTCAGGTCTCAGGAGCGAAGGCACACTTTGGACACTGTGAGACAAGTTGGCTTCAGACCCGCAGAAAGACCCCAGTTTGGTCAGGCAGACAGAACACCAGTCGACAAGGTTAGTAGCTCATCTTATTTTTACAAAATAAAAAAGACAGAGGACTCAGGCACACATTTTGCATTAGTTCATTGATCTGTATGCACAGTAAAAAGCACTGAAACTTGTGCTAATATGACGTCTGTGTGTTCTGAGGACTGATGTCATGTGATCAACGCATCATGTGATGATGTGTTTTGCACTTAGTATGAAGGACAGCATTTGGTGTTTAGCAACTCTGTGCATTCAGAGTTTTGCATACTGAAACTCAGTTACAAACATTGAGCCAAAACAATTGTAAAATACTTCTATACCTGCAGATCAATGCATTGATTCCAGAACAAAGCTTAACATTGGGACAGGTTTATCCGTTCATGGCCCATATGTGCCCTAGAGATGTAGGAGTACTTTTAATATCATAGCTCCTGCCTAGGAACATTAATGAGAATTGACATTAATAATGTTGCCACACTTGCCTGATATCTTTCCTATAGATCACCTTGTGGATGAATGAAGCATCAATGCAGCATCTTGTGCTTGAGATGTCCTCACGGGGACAGGTCCCTTGTGCAGTGGGAGGTGTTATCAGGCTCAGGCTTCACTCAGACTACATTTAATTTCATTACCTTCCATGTTTCTGTCTCTCCCTCGCCGCTTTCTCCTCCTTCTCCTCCTTCTCCTCCTCCTGCTCTCTCAGGATATGATCAGCCGTCAGATGAATTCAGTGTTCAAGGAGCTCCTGTCTCGCCAGCCTCCTGTGCAGCAGTCCGCCCTCACCGCTCCTGCCGTCGCTGCTCCCTCCTCCTCCTCCCCCTCCTCCTCCTCTCTTCCTCAAGCTGCCCCCACTGCCAAGAAAGTAGGTTTTGGCCTCCGAGGACGGGCCCTTTTCAGACCGGTGGACTAAGAGCGTGGCGAGGATGACTTGAATGCTTGATTTGTTGTTTGATTATGATGCTTATGCTGATGCCGATGATACATTTGGTGAAGATCTTGGTTTATTTTTATGACACGTGTATAATATTGTCTCTGCCGTCTCATAGTGCCACTAGTGTCGGTGCCGTGCTACTGTGTGTCCAGTGTGTCTGTTTTCCAGCTGGTTTTGGTCTTTTTATGTTCTGGTTATGTTTTTGTTCTTCAGGCTTTTACAAATTTTGAAGAATCAGGGATGTGACATCACCAGTGAAATCACCAGACTGACTTTTTAAAGTGGTTGCCATCATACTTACAACAACAAAAGACTTAAGATGCCCCCTAGTGGCAGGTCTGAGATCAGCTCATTCTTCATGTTTGCTTTATTTTATAAAAGAAACTGATCTGGGGCCTGAGTGCCTTCACATATTTTACTCTTCACTTATTTCACTTTAAAAGACCTGATAGGTTGGAACTCTGCATTATGTTTACCATCATTTGATCTAATACAGTGTTTAAGGAACCCCAAAGTGTTCAATATTAGATAAGACATTATGAAATGAAGAATCATATGAAGTATTCTTGTTAATCAACATTTTGTGAAAACATTGAAGAAATTGTTAAAACTTTTATTTTGAAATGTTATTGCATTTATTATAGACATTTTAATTTCAAATTGCACTTTGCACCAAAAGTCTGTTTTAATGTCATGCAGCCTTGTTAAGCTAAATAGAACACAGAATACGTTAGCTTCTGTGCCTGTGTACTGTGTTTCTTTACAGAAGCAGCTAGATAGTGATGAGTGATGATTAAGAATTACTTTGTGTTGGTACTCTCGCTATCACAGAGACATGTGATTGGCTTAAAGGTGAGAGGGTGGTGACAGAATGATAAGTGACAGTATAAACGTGTTTTGGGGAAAGATGCTACTATGACAGAAAGACAGACATTTGAAAAAGGGCACTTTGAAATGGAAGTTGGTTAAGTAAAATTTCATAATAACAAAATGACTTATTATTATTTCTTAAATTATTTCCCAAAGTTTATTCATTTTATTCATGTAATTATTTATTTCATAATTATTTATTTAATATTGGGGCTCCATAGATGTTAGCTGGGAAAACTGTAAGCAGTGATGTCAATACTTTATAGCAGCATGCACACACACACACACACACATAGATGGAAAACATATTCCCCTTCATATGTGATACATGGCCTGATACACAGGCCCAAACTCAGGGCTTTTGCAGAGTTAGAGACGGGCTAACTCAGGTTTGGCTTCGAAAGAATAAGAAAGAGTTTCTCACTCAGGGCTTTGGTTGACTTACTCTTCAACTGGAAACTGTGCCCTAGCCTCAAGAGCCAAGATGGCCCCCATATCAGAGAGGATTCAGTGACTTCTTCTGGTTTAAACTGTGAATGCAACATGCAGCAACATTTTGGAGCCGGAATCGAAACTCTTGTCTCATTCATGCACACATTTTGCCCCCCTGACTATATCTCGCACCATTCACAGGTCCCATTTAAATGTGTGTTTCAGGATTTTTGCAGCGAGGTGTACAATTACTTTGACTCCAAAAACATTTGAAATGTTGTTATATATGACATCTTCCCCCTGTCGTGTTTCAGTATTTGAAACATATTAAAATACTGTGTTATTCTGGATCACTGTTTGATGATGTCACTAAATTTACTGTGTCCAATTGTATATGTGTTAAAAAAAACATATAAATACAATAAAGATAAAGTGATGAATGAAAACAGGGTTACCAGTGTATTTAAACTGTGTAAATGATTCCAGGGGCACATCTACAAGGGGCCATGTGGGGGCTGCTGCCACACCTACTATGGGGCTTGCCTCCGAAGCTTTCCTGCTCCTAAAACTGTAATTGTGACATCATGTAATATTGACTCTGTACAAACAATAGGCAATCAATAGTGGACACAGCACTGTGCCAAACTTGCACAGTCAATTTTACTTAGTGAGTCAGTAATGAATATAATAATGCTAAACTGGATTTAATTATCAGAGCATGTCATCAAGTCATCATTTTTTGCATAGCTTCAGTTAATCACTAGATGTGATTTGGAACAGCTTATGCCATTTACTGAGCCCTGATCTTATTAATTAACATCTACAAGCTGCAGTTGCTCAGTGTTAAACAAATGTTGTCGTGTTGTGTTTGAATTGGAGATGTTAAGGCCCAACCTGTAAGTTGAGACCCTCTAAGGGTAAATCTGAGGGATCTCAAGATGATTAACAAGATTGAAAATAAAAAAAATAAAGATATTTTGTCGGACTTTTGTCTAATCCTGCTTCTTTATTACGAAATACTGGAAAATGTCCCCTCTTCGTATTTTGAAAAACTATTCAAATAAAACAATCTAAGAATAGAACATGACTCTTTGGTTGCTCACAACTCATAGACGCAACCTGAGACAAGGCCAAGAAGTCAGATGTTTCAAAGGGTCATAAGCCAAAAAGGTTGAGAACCTCTGGTCTGGCCATTATCCAAATATCACTTACTGTTTATGGATTTGATTGTAGTTTATTAAAAACATGCTCCATCAATACAAAACTGATTTTAAGCAAGAGATCATTTCACATCTTGACTGTTATGCAGTAAGTCAGTATTTTATAACAGCATGCAGTATTAGCTTACACAGAGAAGAAGCAGCTGGACGGGTGTACTGCCGCTGGACAATTCTGAAGAAATTGTGAGTGAGAAGCAGGAGAGACATCAACCAACTGACAGAGGCAAGAGATCAAATGAGAGAACGAGTAGAGGGAGATGGATAAAAATGGTATGTGAGGAGTGAAGAGCTGAAAATGAGACAGAGAGGGACAGAAACTGTGGAAAGATGGATGAAGACGGCGGGACACATGACCCAGTGCCTGCCACAAATCCAGCTGGGCCTCATGGTATGTTTGCTCTCTATTCATATTAAGTCCAGCACAGCAACGTACCGTATCTCTGTTTCGTATTAATACGAATCTTTTTTCGATATTATTGTCACTTACCTGCAGTATTTTCATGTGCTTTTGTGTTACATTACATTACATTTAGACCACTCCTTTTTCTAAAATAACCCTTTCCCACAACCACCCAACACACACACACACACACACACACACAGGAGTAAAATGCACAGTACCACATTAGCACATCTGCTGCTCTCAGTCAGTGTCAAGCACTGTAGGTGTCTGTGTGTGTGTGTGGTGTGTGTGTGTGTGTGTGTGTGTGAGAGAGAGAGAGAGAGAGAGAGAGAGAGAGAGAGAGAGAGAGAGGGAGAGAGAGTTCTCATATACCAAATCAGCTCTGAGGGACATTGTGATTAAGCGGTTTAACTGATCTCATTGACATATTAGATTAGCACTCTCTACGGGGCTCTACTGCCCGGTCTATCTGCAAGGGTCTCTGTTGCAGGATTAAGATAAATTCAAATTCAAATGTATTTTTATAGCACCACACCAACAGTTCAGATTGCTTTACATAAAAACCATCCACCACCACGGACTGGTTCTCAATGTCCAACACACCAAGTAATCCATATTCTCATCCTGTGTGTACACACCACATACAGTACATTACAGAACAAACTGTTTCAGTGGGGGTCCAGTAGCTGCTACAAACTGATTTTTACCACTTTGTCACAGCAAAAGGTTTCAATTCAGGGGGAAACACAAAAAATCTTTACATAATAATGACTTTTATCTTACGAAAGTGAGAATCTATCCTAAAGCAAAGTATGCCTCAAAACCACAGAAAAAGTGGACAACATTATGTGACACACCCCAGTAAGGAAACTCTGGACACACAGGTAACACACAAGGACGGACATGACTTCAATGAGAACTGATATCGTGCTCTGGGACTTGAGCTACTTTCTTGCTTGTAGGAAACAATGGATTTGACTTGAATACGTTGAACAATATGGGAACACTTTTGAAAAGCAAGAATCTTTTATTAATTGTGTTGCTGTTGTTTGCATTTTGTCATTATCTATGACAATTCTGACATAAGGGAAGGCCTAATTTAATTTGTTTAGTTTTTTTTTTACAGACTTTTGCCTCAAGAGATTATTCTGAAATAAAGTTAAATCAATCAATCTATCATTAAATGCTGGGGGCAGACATTTTTTGTTATATTTCTATTCCAGTCTCCTAATTCTCAATTTTACATCAATACACTTTTTCTCAGTCTTTGTTCGGTCGTTTCTTTGTGGTATAGAAATTCCGAGGTTTCCTGGTGTACATGAAGGCATCATATAAATCGCCTAAGTACCCAGCATGCACTTCGTCGTCGCCATTTTTCTTGTTGTGGTGTGCTGAGAGGTCTCCCTTCCCAGTTTTGGAAAAATCTATATATTATCAGTATTTTAACTGAAGTAAAACTCTTTCTAGTGCCCGTGTCTTATAAACAAGCGACAGAAATAAAGAAAGCAACATGGCGCAGTACAAAGGAGCCGCCAGCGAGGCCGGCAGAGCCATGCAGCTGATGAAAAAGAGAGAAAAAGAAAGAGAGCAGCTCGAACAGCTGAAGCAGAAGATTGCAGAGGTTTGAAACTTTTTACTCTCAGTTATACCTTGTTTATCCGTCACGATGTATAACTGCGAGCTAAATTATGTCTTTTGTGGAAAATAATTTGCCGTATTAGTATCTAAGGCGCTCAGGGCCAGCGACCTGCAGGGTCAGTGAAGGGGTCGCCGTCACAGTTGTCATCATTGTGTTTGAAAAAAACATTTCAGCCGAGTTGATGATCATGATTAACCTATTTGTGAAATAAAACCTATAACATTAATATTACTGTACAGTATCCTATAGGCACCCTGTCACTTAAAGTGTTTAGAGGAAATGCGTGTCTGATCTCTCCTGTGTCTCTGTTTCTCACAGGACAACATGGTCAAATCCAACATTGATAAGAAATTCTCAGCTCACTATGATGCTGTAGAAGCAGAGCTGAAGTCCAGTACAGTTGGTAAGTATCTTTGTTCTTGCACTACAACCTGACACCTTTAGGCGAATGAGAAATGTCTGCACTGGCAGAATGTGACCCAGATTGTTTAACATATGACAGCAAATAATAATATATGACACGGCTGTATGTCAGAAAGAATAAAGCCTTACAGCTGAGCTGGCAGCTGTAACGCTGACACTTTATACATCTGATAACATTATGTGGAACCACATCCGTGTGATTCTTTGTTTGACTTGCTGGTTTTGATTTCTTGATTAGGTCTGGTGACACTGAATGATATGAAGGCCAAACAGGAGGCGCTGGTGAAGGAGAGGGAGAAACAGCTGGCCAAGAAGGAGCAGTCCAAGGAACTCCAGCTGTGAGTTATATTCTGGCTCACTGTTTAAGTCGTTCTAAACACCTTTCATGAAAAATCTTCTCTGGTGCACATGGACTTTCTGGGAGCAGAGAACAAATATTGATTGCTGCTCCCAACAATTCACAATACATAAGACTAAAAGATGCCTCCCAAACAAAATAATACAACACGCATGTTGCACAGAATCTCTTAGAGAGATTTCTTATATGGCCAAAATGATGTGGACGGGGCTGTTTTTCTCTCTTGTGGTTTGGGCTAGGTCCTTTTTAAGGGAAGTCTTAATGCTACAACATACAATTGATTACAAAATATCTTTGTCCAATTTGATCCACATGGATAAAAACATCCACACATTTGAGGTGCATTTACTAGCTACACCATCAGATGGAGACATTCCCTCCAGTGAGCTGACGGATTCAGAGTGTGCTGCGTTTTCTAACTTTAAAAACGGTGCTTTTCTGTTCGCAGAAAGCTTGAGAAGCAGAAAGAGAAGAAGAGAAAGGAGGAACAAAAGAGGAAAATAGCCAGTTTATCATTTAATCCTGAAGACGAAGGAGAAGATGAAGAGGAAAATGAAGAGGAAGAGCCGGATTGTGAGTATCGATTTTACGAATGTTAAAGCACAACAGGAAACGGGAAACACGGTGCTGAGAGTCCGGTTCAGCTGTATGCTGTACCTCCTCCGTCATTTTTTATTTGATCTGTGTATGTATTTTACTTAATATTACCCATTTATTTATCATAGTCATGTGTAATAATGATCTTGTCATAGGGTATAACATGTTAATTAGGAACTTTGTCTTATAGATTCTCCTGTTAAGAAGAAGAAACTGGGGAAAAATCCCGACGTGGACACAAGTTTCCTTCCTGATCGAGACCGAGAGGTGAGTTGAACCTTTTTTTTTTCAGAGGGAAAACCTCTCACCTGGTTGTAATTTGTTAACTGCTGCGTGCTGACATCGTTTTTTCCGATTCTAGGAATATTTTAATTTCTATTTTACAGGTTTGTGTTTAGCTGCATGGCGTCACATTGCAAATTGAACATCTCTGTTTTACCCAAACTGGCAAACTGCAGAAAAACATGCAAACCAAGCAATGATTGGGGCATCACCTTTACGTTGTTGCTGTATTGATTTTGCCGGCGTCATGTTTTCAGGAGGAGGAGAATCGTCTGCGAGAGGAACTCAGGCAGGAATGGGAGCTCAAACAGGAGAAGATTAAGAGTGAGTGTCACAAATATACTCACACATGCACAAATCCTTTATTACTCACATTCAGTATGCATGCGTGTATCTTTAACTCTAATCACAAGCAGACGTTCTGTCCACAGGCTCCCATTTCACTCTGAATCCAAATAATGGTGTGTGTGTCTTTGTCTTCAGGTGAAGAGATTGAGATTACGTTCAGCTACTGGGATGGCTCTGGACATCGTAAGACTGTCAAGGTCATGATGAGCTGCAACACCGCTTCACCGTTTTCCAGTTTATAAAAACATGTGAACACAAACTCTGAAGAGTATTGATAACGGGATCGTTGTGTGCATTTCTCCTGCAGATGAAGAAGGGAAATACCATCCAGAACTTTCTGCAGAGGGCCCTGGAGGTCCTTAGAAAGGACTTCAGTGAGCTCAGGTGAGACGTTGAAGAGGAATGAAATCTCCACCACACATACACTTATCACTATCATTGTTTGTCTCCAGCCTGCGTCAAGAAACGGAGACACATCGTCTTACAACCTTTCTGATCAGACACGCAGTCTGAACCTCCTCTTGTGCCTCGGCAAAGTAATAGTACGGACACTTTGTAATAAAGAGAGGGGTGAAACTCACACGTATTGCAACAGAAAATCTGACAAATGGTTATTATGTCATAGAAGTCTCCTCTATAATATTTTGTCCTAAGAGATCCAAGTTGTGGAAAGTACTTTATTAATGGTGATTTTTGCCTCATAAAAATGTTTCAAAGCCACAGTTCTATATTAATCTACTTGTATACAAGGCAACAGAAATGTTGGCACATTTTGACCCATTTATGCATCTAAGGGTTAACAATTTCCTTTTGCACATGCCCTGTACACCATCCAACTCCATGTCTCCCCAACCCCATTTATTGTCTGCGCAGGTCTGCTGGAGTAGAGCAGCTGATGTACATCAAAGAGGATCTGATAATCCCACATGTAAGTCCTGTTTGCCTTTCTGACACACACACCGTGAAAACCACAGCCGAGCTTTTACTTTTTCTCCTCGGTTGATTCCACTTGATTTAACGTTCGAGCGTCACAGCAGACTCGGCACCTCAACACTGTGCAGCAAACGGCTAAACGGAAGCACAGGAGAAAGGGTTCAAATGAGGTAGAAAGTAAACCCACAGAAACTGCTAGCGGGTTAGCTAACTAGATAGCTCCTTTATGCCATTGCATCCACACAGACGCTACGGTGGTCCCCATGGGGACAAAGTTTGCGAATTTGAATAGAACAAACCTCAAAGACTGTAACAGTATAAGAGAGACATTCCAATTCTACTCTTATTGAGTTTGCCAGCGATTAAATGTCCAGGGCTTTTGTGCTTTTAGTGACCTTTTCAAACAAAATATAAGACCATCTATCACCTTTTATCAGTGAATGTGAATTTTAAAACTTTGTAAGGGTCTGCGGCTACATTGTGTATCCTATCCTAACAATTTTGCAACTTTGGCAGGGGAGCCATCAGTAGAGTAAGCAGACACATTCTTTGCATAGTTAACAGAGCTAGGGAGTTCTGATTGTGAAGCAGCGTAAGGACCCTTCTGTGGCCCCTTTAAAGAGAAACGGCAATGTCTTAAGGAAAAAAGTCAGGAAGTAGCAGAGGGAGTCTGTAAGATGATGTTTTAATGTTAAAATGTACAAAGACTAAGCCTATTGTGGAGTCTGCGCTCCAGTTCTTCCCTAGAGTGGGTTTGGAAGGAACCAATCTTAATCAGGCGTGTTTCAGGAGGTCATGGATGAGCGTTGGTATTAAGCAGGTTGCACTCCTTGCTTACCATGTGCAATCAGAGGGTGCTGTAGAGCTGTTATCACCAAACCTCCAAAACAATGATCAGAACCCATTGTGTACGGTGCCCTGTCCAGCAGCCGTGGCACTTTTTTAAAATTCATTCATCTCATTGAATTTCATTATTCTTTCCCTGTTTTCATGCAGCACCACAGTTTTTACGACTTCATTGTGACCAAAGCCAGAGGCAAATCTGGTGAGTGAACAACAAGAGCCTTCAGCCCAGTGACGTACAATAACCACAAGGAGTTGTACTGTAACAATATTGGAACAACATGAATTTGTGTTTGCTAGCTTTTCACTCAGTTGACCTTTTCCCCCCACAGGTCCTCTTTTCAGCTTTGACGTCCACGATGACATTCGACTGGTGAACGACGCCACAGTCGAAAAAGATGAGGTGAGGATTTCTTTCTTTTTAATCAAAACGAGATAAGAAAAAGATAACTGTTTTCTTGGTTATCTTGATGCTCCAATAATTGTTTGCACGTCTCAACTTGAAAAACGTGCGGTCAGGTAGTATTTCAAAACCTGCTGGATTAGAAAAAATCATATTGCGTGCACTCAGCTAAACGTGACTTACAGACATTCCATCCTCCCCGCTGCCTGCATGTAATGTTAGAAACCCCTGGAGCAGTGTGCGGGCTCTGGACTGTTCAGCACAGCTTAGCATCCCATTAGCTGGCTCAATGTACCGCCCATCAAGTGAGAGTCACCTCCTTTTGGGTGGGCACAGCCCCCCCCCCCCGAGGCCTGCCCCGTTGTGTCCAGTCTGACTTGGACTGTGCGTGCAAATAAAAACCATGCCTTTTGTCTAAAGTCTCACGCAGGTAAAGTGGTGCTGAGGAGCTGGTACGAGAAGAACAAGCACATCTTCCCGGCCAGCCGCTGGGAGCCATACGATCCTGAAAAGAAGTGGGACAAATATACGGTGGGAATCGTTTTTGCTCAATGTCGGCATGATCATTCAGGTTTCAGATCTGAGACCTTAGACCTGAGCTTTCATATACGCAAAACAAGAATTCCATACTAAATTGATAACCACGTGTTCACAGATTGACAATGTTGTGTACACATTTAGTAGCCAGTCAAAGGCAACTTGACTTGCTGTGAAGTGTGTGACTGCTCTTCCAACAGTTGTTTTCTGGAATTTAAGCTCTCCGGGTGATTCCGACCTCAGTGTAACCTCACTGTCGTGCTTCTCTGTTGGAGTAAAACTTAAAAGATTGAGGCTACCCAGATTTAAGTGTTTGTCAAGACAGCAGAAAGTCCTGCTGGAGCACCAGGCCGAGAGGCCGAGAGGAGAAACGGCAGCCGTGTTGTCGTTTACCATGTGGTCATTAACGCAGCTTCATGTAAATATTGGAGTAAATACTGTTGTAACATTTGTTAAAGTTATATTGCTATAATCAATATCAAAATATACAACTTGTGGTGAAAGGAGTCGCAGTAAAAGGGGCACTCCATCACGCCATGACGACGGTGATGATGATGATGATGATATAGTGAGCAGAATATTTTATTCAGCAGTATTTGCTCAGATGAAGAGATTATGATTTCAGGTCAAATTGGTTGTTTGTTGCCTTGTTGAGAGAGGCGGCTCGTCTGTTTCTGACTCGTGAATGCTGCTGCTACCGAAGGGAAAGGTCACGAGTTGTTCCAAACACGTAGAGCCGGATGTTTACACGTATATAAACTGGTCTTGTCATTTTCAAATGGCGATACTGTAATGGCGATACTGTTGTCCTCAGCTTTGTAGTGTCAGATCGGAACTATGAGAACACACTTGTTACACTGAAATAACTGTACGCTCATCATCTGCGTTGGTGCTCCAAACACACCTGTCCTAAAAGTATTGTAGGTATGAACTTAAATGATTCCTTTCGGCTTCGTGCGTCCGGCATATTGCCTCACTGTTCGGTGTAGACAGTCCTCCCCCGAGCGGTGCAGCTGCCAGCTTTTATTGTTGCATGGGCACGCTGGGACGTGCCATCGGTCCGTCCGCACGCAGGCACGTACGGACTGTTTTAATGCCGCTCAATTGTGACGGCAGAGCTGAGATCATTTAGAACTGCGCGATTATTTCCAAAAGAGGGTGATGGGTGGGATTAAAACAATGGGACGTTAACACAATGATCAAATAGTTCATATTTAGGTTGGACGTGATGTTTTTTTCATCCTCATGGAGTAATTTTGTGTTATTGTGTTTGTTTTTCAGATCCGGTGAAACAGCCGTCTTCTCCAGTTCCTGGAGTCCTTGATGCACACTTTTTTGTTGTTTTACTCCACATATTTCATCAGTGCTTTATCAAGATTTGATAAACTGTTGATTCATGAGTTTTCCTGGGTTTTGAATATACATTCAATATATATATAGATTTCCCAAATGTATTTGAATTGCCAGTACAATGTTTCCTTTGAAAACAACCCTCATGCATATGTATATAGCTCATAAACATGTTGTAGCATCTGTGCTTAATAAAATTGGACCGAAGACAGACTATTTCATGAATTCATTTTTAAACACCTGGATGCTTTGCCCTCCAGTTGAAAACATAATTTTTGTGTGTCTTGTTGATGAATGTAAATGTTGTTTTCTTTACTAACTGTAAAATTGTACATGTCAGAGCCAAGCCTGCCAAGTGCCCTCTTGTTACAGCACCCAATTAACTTGTTTGGCAGTGTGACTGTTACAGTGTGTACGGTGAGGTGGCTGACTGCAACTCCACCCATAGCCTGAAGACACCACTCCCCTTGTGGTCTTTCTGCCTCCTGCCAGGTTCCTGCTCTCACTCTCACGCACCAGTGAGGACACTTAACATCCAATTTCTCTTTTCAAGCTGAGCGGTGGCTTCTGTCAGCTGTTCAGTCCTCTGTGTGTGTGTGTGTGTGTGTGTGTGTGTGTGTGTGTGTGTGTGTGTGTGTGTGTGAGTGAGTGTGTGTGTGTGAGAGAGAGAGAGAGAGATCTGGTGCTCACATTTGGATAATGGCATCGTGGCTGTAGCAGC
>JAVQJL010098033.1:0-14491 GCA_036024295.1 Nannoperca obscura
ATGTTAACAAGCCAAAATATGAAAACGCGCAACGTAAACAGGAATTGGCATGTCATGTGATGCACGCACTTCGCTCAGGCAGCGTAGTGTTATTGAATGTCCGCCTTCTCAGGGAGCTAGTGATGAGGAGATAGGTGGAGGCTGGAGGCGCGGGGGGGCGGGGGGGGGGGGGCGGGGGCAGGATGACATTAGAGAGAGGCAGCCAGGGTGGTTGGGTGCTGGGGGGGGGGGTGCTGGGGGGGGCTGTCCACACCCTGCAGCTCACACTTACAAGGAATGTAAACAACAGAGCTGAATAGGCAGGCTGGGACTACACATGGAGGAAGGGCTGCAGAAGTTAAATGAGCACGGGGAGAGCAGCAGAAGTGGAAACACAGATGACAGTAAGGCATTGCCCCACAGAGGAAGAGAAATCCAGCAGGATTTGTAGCCTGCTTCAGATTCACGTGATTGGCTCCACTGCTGCCTCCCCCTCCCGCTTCACCCCCGCCCCCCTTTATTTTCCACCCATCCTCAGACCCTTTGAGATGGAAAAATGGGTCATCTGTGTGGAAGTTAATACTCTGAGCACGTACAGTGCTGCTTTATTTTAAGGACGTGCCTTGGAAATGTTTCTTCTTCCCTCCCTCACTAGTGAATGACAGAGAAGGCGCTGGGTAATTAATATACTGTGTTGCTGCTGTGCACACAAGTGGCAGTGCAGGAGTCTTTATTATAGCTGCTGGCACAGCCTGGACACGTCTCATATTTCTCCCCAGCCTGCCCTCTCCATGACAACGTACAGTAGGCTGCAGACTCTGGCACCACAGCCATGACATCAGCAACAGGGCACAGACAGCGGGACTCTGAGCATCATCAAGCGGTGGTAAAAACATGTTCCAAAACACAGACGCAGGAGGACTCCAGGCCTCCGCGGACGCCTCCACCTAACAGTGCAGCAAATACCTCCCTGGTAGGTGACTGCTCAGAGGTAACACTCAGAGGATCTTGAATGTAGACTGGGTGCAGCAGAGAGTCTGCTGAGCTACGTGAAGCTACCATAGCAACCGCATACAACAGAGTTATTTCTGGCTGCCTTAAACTCCCAAACACAGCTGCTCCTCCTACATAACCAGACATCTCCACCGGTCAGACACCCAATCTGTGTATGTATGGCACTTGGTATGCAGAGCAGTAATCAAGCTTTGACATTCAAACTCACAAACTGGAATAACACAGTCAAGGTAATTACTGCAGTGGATAATTTGGTGACAGGATTTCCAGTAATGACTTGTGGAGCTCAAGTGATTATAATATTCCCAATACTACATTTGATATACGATCGAAATCCACGGAAACAAATTACAACGGCAGTCAGACTGCTTTGGTTCGAGCTGGTTAGAGCCTCTCTTTGCCTAATCCTGCGATTTTAATGTTGCTTTCAGGAACAGTTTATTTCCTGCACCTGTAATGAAGGAACAGGCTGCATCTGTCAACATGAGCACATTAGAAGAAAGGATTACAAACTGTTAAAAATCACCCCTCCCCAGCACATGGTTTCTGTTGCTGCACGCACAGCCATTGTTATTGCTGTCAACTGGAACTGTTGTGCTCTCAGTTCTCTCCATTCAGTTGTCCTTCAGTGTAACACTACAGAAGTCTGCAAACACTGCCTGGAGCAACAGTTCCCCCTACTGCACAACAAGAGGGAGTCTCTTATTTCCCTTTTTTCTTCCCCTGCCTGCTTCATAAGATACGAAGAGCTGACTCATACTCCATTCATACAGACTCAAAGGGAGCAGGAATGCAACTAAAAGAATGACATTAATCTAAAGGAATTCAAGAAAACACCTCATTTATTATATTAATATTCTGCTCCGGGTTGAGAAGGCAAGACTTTGTTTTAGATCAAAACAAAAGATTTGCTGTGTCATCCTGAAATCAAACGCTGTTCGTGGTTGATGTCAGGGCGTGTTTACTTTATGATGGCATGCTTTCAGAGCAGGCAGTACTGGTTTGTTATCCTTCAGTGACCCCCTCCGCTCTCCCCAGTCTGCAGGCGACAGAGTACGTGGCCAGCAGCAGAGTGTTTCTTTACAGAAGCAGGCCAGCGGTACACTGTGCGGAGGGGTCTGAACCTGTTGCTATCCCCCAAGCGCCAGCAGCAGACCGCAGCTCCAGCTTGACCTCCAGCACAGTCTGTTATTTTTCTCCTCTGCTTCCCCAAAGGACACATTAACAACGAGTCACTTCTTCTGTGCACACACACTCAGGGCCAGACAACTCTGCAGGCCTCTTGACAGGCTTCTCCTTTTCCACCAAATGGCAAAATAGCAGGAGTGCTGAAGAAAGACTGCAGAGTGAGCACATGAGTTCATGGAAAATGGAACACTGTCTACCATTTAGTCCTCACTCGACATTTCTGGGCCGCCGTTCAATTTTCATTCCTAATGTAGAAAAACTATTTTCCCCTGCTCTCGTTTCCTGGCAACCTCGAGGCCTGGGCTGCTCTGGCCAGAGCACTTAGAAAAACAGCTGCAGAGAGGGATAAAAATAATTACAGCTCCATTTGCCTTCCAAGAGACACACTTTGAACCTTCCCCTACGAGCTGCTTCACTTTTGCTCCTGCACACACAATAAAGCCATCGCAGCTCACTGCACTCACACGAGCTCGTGTTTCACCCTGCTGGTTGGAAACAGTCTGTACTCTCAAGATGGCAATTTAGCCTCTTTCTGGCAGAGGGTTTTATTAACACGTTGAAGGTTTATTGCACTAATATTTAACATACCTACATATATTGACTGACAATTTAGTCCCAGATCATCTTTCTGGTACAAATCTTTTGTTCTGTGGTATTCTTACACATCCTGAGAAATATTTATCCTTGATTTATATACATACAACACTTTTTATTCAGCTAAAATGACTCCAGCTTTTCCAACACAACTACCCACACTCCATATTTCAGAAATATAAATGCTAATTTTCCTGTGCACTGCTACTGCCATCTACTGGTGAATGGAAACTCAGGAAGTCAAGTTTGTTTTCATGATTTATTTTAGGATTTTAGACACAAAAATACATCCAGGTAAGACTGGAATACAAAAATAACATTTAACCAACATTGCAAAATAAATTTGAAAACAACTTGACAATATTCCACAGACAAGTGTTTAGTGTAGATACATTCCACATGTATATCAACTGCACAGCAATATGTAACAATCATTTACATACGTAGTTTTTTTATTTAGTACATATCAGCAAAAAAACAATTACTTTTAAGTGAAATAAATACAATAGGCTAGAAAACATGATATGGTGGGAACTAGATTAGAAAGATGGAATGTTTAACATTTCCCAGAAACGTAACCTTGAGGAAGTTCTTTAACCTTGGAGTGTCACGATAGCGAGAGATTGTCATCAGATGTCCAAAGGTCGAGCTCGCTCATGATCAGCCTCACAGCTCGCACACAAGCTACTGCAGTCACGCATACCAATCAGTGCACAAATATCGTGTGTCGTTTCCATCTCACACATTCATTCAATGTCATCTTCTGCTAAAGACTGAGCGCTGATGATTCGCTGAAAAACAAAGTAAATATATCTCTTAGATGTGTAAAAAACAAACAGAAAGGTGTAAAAAACCGTAAAATGAGCATTTCTGTCTTAGAGGTGAAATAGCAAAGAGCTACTGACACATGGCTCTTAGCTTTGGATGATTCTAAGATTGATCTTGCACCCTTTCTTGTCCCAGAGACCACAAATAGCAACTGGGGGGTTTATTAAGGATGCTCGGCAACAAATCCGTCACGCTGCAATTTTAACGGGAGACACGGGAAATCCTCACCTGGCTTATGCTAGGCAGTTTGGTGAGAAGCATTTGGAAGACTGGAGCCGGCAGCGTCTGCTGGAGTACTTGAAGCAGCTGCTGGGGCTGACCGCATACTGCAATAGCATTGGTCAGGTGGTCCACACCTTTCTCGAATTCACCTGGGTGAGGGTTAGAAAAGGTTTAGAAAACTAGGAAATAAGACAGTAAGTTATGTAATTTAGTGCAGATTAGTCATAGATGGCAGATGTGTTTGGAAACAATTGACTTGCCTACTGAAAACTGAAAAGAGTACATGGAGAGAGTGTAGCACAAAGTTGTGCATGTCCCTGAATGATTAACGTTTGTATTTATTATCTGCTAGTTAGAGAACAGTGCTGTCTGTGATGCATCTTGTGCTTACATATATTATGTCTGTATAAACTCAGACATGTGGCATACCTTGTGACAGGAGCTCCTCTCCCAGCTGGATTTCCTCCAGAAAGAATTTCTGAACAGCTTCCGCGTCCTTCATGTCAGGAAGCTTTAAAAGGCAAAAAAAGAAACAGAAATGTGTCAGGAATGCACATTTAGGACCCAGTAAAACCCCCAAATAACCTGAAATTGATGGTTTCACATTTGCCCCAGCTTACCTTTGCCATTCCAGACTTCTCACTAGGAACATTTTTCTTTCTTCTACCTGCGAGACAAAAGTAACTTTAGACTGTTTGCTGCTGCACAAATCGAGAAACACGTGGTTGCAAGTTAAGCTGTTAGCTAACGTTATCTATCCTGCGACATAACTTAGCTGAGACAAACTATAAGTTAAGAGTAAATGTTAATACTCTATATGCGGTGAGTAATTCAGAGGAGAGTATAGTAATATCTCTATTAAGACTTTTTGATATAGTTAGCGGTTTGTCGGCCACGTGGAAGCTAACGTGCTCCCGGCGCTGCAAGTTAAGTTGACTGCTGAGCTAACTTCCTCTGCTGCCTCCAGCTCGAACACTTACGTTCGCGTAGCTTTTCCTTGAAGCTGGGGTCGCTCCGACGCTTTCTGTCAAAATAAATACAGTATGCTATGAACAGGGCTCCACACACCCCGGCAATCACCGCGCTCGTCCTACCGCTCATCATAATACTAACTATTCATGTGCACGACACGACACGCGGCACACCAGCTGGCTAGCAGCTAGCACGCTGCTAATGCTGAGAGGAAGTACGTAAACGGTGACGCAAGACGCAATGTTGACGGCACAATATACTGTATTAAAACAGTAAAATACAAATTTTTGACGGGTAAATATGATCAAATAACAACCCTCTCACCCTTAAAACAACCCAGAAACTCAGTATTTGTGTGATTCCATGGTGCCTTTTCCTAAATTAATTTATCTTTAATCAGATTACCACATATCAAACCCATAAAAAGCTGCAAGAACCATGTATGCCCAGAGAGAGGCGGAGCAAGGGATTAATAGAGCCTCAGTATTCTGCTTCAGGGCCCCTTAGCAACATCATTAGGCCAAAACATTACATTACAATACCCAAATGTAAAATGCTCTGTTACAAGTACTTAATTCATAAAAACTAAATAAAACAAAAGCATTACCAGCAAACTGCACTTTAACTATCAAAAGCAAAAGTAGTTATAATGCAGAATGCTTTAATCTGAAATAGGTGTTACATAAATAGTCAAAGAAAAGATTGTTTTAACTACTTTTAGTCATAGTTAACTTTGTATATACTATTGTGTGGTTAATCTTTAACAATGCATCATTTTTTATAAGCTTTTTATATGTTTAATGTGTACAAATCATTAGCAAAATAACTATTTCATTTCACTTTACTATAATTAAATTTGCCAAATAAACGTCATCAAAAGCATAAAAAGTAAGAATTGTCCTCTGAAATGGAGTCAAACTATTATAAACTAGAAATATTCAAGTAAAGTATAAATACATCTAAACTGTACTTGAGTAAAAGTTACTTTCTACCATTGATGGCAAGAGACACAATAAATACTTCACAAACTATGGCATTTATTTCAAACAGAGGCTTCTGCTTTGCTTACATTTTTACAATAAATTACACAATGACCATCATCAGATGAGCCTAATAAATACTATCGAGCATTTTTCAATAAGCTCCATTACTTTCTCTTAAGCTATGATCCAGACTATTTTCCATATACAGGTTCATACAGCTTTAGCTTCAGGCCATGTACAGGTTGGAAAATAGTTCAGACGCATCCAAAACTACCATTCTTCTCTTACAAGCACAAGCTATAGGAAAACAAAACAGAATACAAACTAAAGCAAAATATGAAATTTAAAAGAAAAGAAAAAAAGAAAAAAAACTATTGAAACTGATGAAAGAGGCAGAGGAAAACAACAAACAAACTCAAATGAATCTATCCCCACAAGAGAATAAGAATGAGGACAGAGGGGGGAGAACAAACATGCTGTAACCCTCAGTATTTACACTCAAACTACAGTTAAAACCGTAAAATTGTCTGTACAGAAAAGTACATGTTATTAACAGTGCAAGATATTAAATAGCTTGACTCAAAACACTTCTCAATATACAAATGTATAACAAAAGCATACAATTACATACAAGTGCCAAACAAAATGTAACTTCAGGTTATCATACAGTAGGGGGTCTGTACAAAGGAAACACTGGAGATGTCTTCAGAAATGTACACACATACGTCACTTTATGATATAAATGCACATTTACAATATCTTTACCTTTAAACTGGTCATAGCACAAGAAACAGAACATTTTTGGTAGGGATGAGTATCAGAGGAAGCTGTCATGTCATTAGTGATCATGAGTAAAATTGGTGCCAAAAAAAAAAGTATGTGTTGTTTTTATTTAATGAAGCAAAAATATACTTTATTAAATTCATGTTCATGTTATTTTGAAACACTGCAAATGTGGGATTCAGCTTCATGTATGTGTTCTGCATGACTGTGAATACCTTCTACGGCTGCCTGCAAGTGAACTTAACTTGATCCAGTTGCAGATGTGCATTATCAACTCTTCAGTGAAGAGGGGAGGGCGTGAAAACATAATAAAATAAAGCAAATGGGCTTTTAAAAAGGCTTATGAACTGAAGTAATGTGAATATTGGATTCACCACATCCATCATTGCACATTTTATACCCCAGCTGGATGAGTATTCAGTAGTAGATTACAGGTGATCCAGTATAGGAGTTTTGCTTTTACAATTATACTTCTTAAATGTTACCATACGCTGCTAAAAACCATCATTATCTGTCAGACTCAGCCCTTCACCGCCTGCTCACTCACACAGCATTCTTCAGTCTTTTGTAAAGGGACACATTATTCCAGCTGACCCTCTGATTTCAGAAGAGGTGGAGGAAAAAAGTGCTATCCTTTCTCAAAGTGCCCCGTAGAAGAGAACAAAAAGGCACTACAGTGTCATTCCATATTCATCCACTGAGGCTGTCAGTGGACCTATCATGGTCTGAAACCCTACCCATCAACACCTGTACGACTCAATGCAAACATGTACAGGACCACATGCCTGTATGTGACAAGAGCATCGTCAACCGCTTGAGGTGTAACCACATGAAGGCCTTTTTTAATGAGGGTGGACAGAGAAACGTGACAAAGTTACTTTTTCTACGCTCTTAATGCCAATGTGGCAATGTGTTCCTCTGAATTCCCCATAATAACACCAACACAGGCTCTACCATGTTGAGCTATGAGGACAGAGCACAGAGGGCTCTTTACTGGAAACCATCCCATACCAATACAACTTTATCAAATGGAAACAATTATTGCTTGCAAAAACAATTCTTATAAATGTTCAATTAAGGAGAGCGTAAAAGACAATTTTGTTTTTTTGACAAATTTCATCCCCCTACACAATCTTCATAAAAGTGCACTTAAGTGCCGTTAGCTTGCCAAGGAAACAGTTGTCAATAGAAAATAGTGCTTGTTTCTTGTTTTCTTTTTGTCTCTGGTCTGGTTTTTGTGCCCCAGTAGTTACAGTATGTAGGTTGACTTCTCCGTCCTGTTGGAGGGGAATGGGGGCGGTGACCCCAGGGTGCTGGTTAAGTGCTTAGTGCGGTGGCTTTTCGCTGGATAGTCCTGTCACCTGCACTCCACTGATACCCCAGAGTTCTGAGAAGAAGAGGATGAGGATGACACCGGAGGGTCGGCCAGTGTCAGCATGACTGCTGCAGTCAGTGAGCTGGAGGACGGGGAGGAGGAGGAGGATGATGATGAAGAGGAAGCAGCCACCGTACCTACAGAACAGAGAGAGGATTTGGTTATGGTCAGTGTTGAGGCATGAAGGTGGAGACGAGTAGAACGTAGACTCCTGAATTGGGAGTACTTTGTAAATTCAATCTTAGCCTTGAGATTTACGCATAATCTCTAAATTAAAATGGTTGTTCCACACAAGCTAGAAAGCTACAAAGAGATGAGTTGTTACTAAACATTTACATGCAGTAAGTATCAGGAGCAGCTGTTGCATAGATAACTGAATTAACTGACAAAGCTAACGTTAGCTTGCTAATATATTATCCATTTAGAGTGAAGAAGAGGAAATGTACATATTCTGACCTGATGATGCTGTTTAACAATGAGGTTAACTGGGAAGATTTTAAATGATCTCAAAAATACCACAACATACCCAAAAACATTCTGTCAATAACATCAGACTAAATTACCAAATAGTGTTGGATAGGTTAGCATAATCACATATTTCACTCTTATTCTAAACGACAGGAGTATTAACTCTGTATTTCTCCATATATCATATATAAATACAGCAGAGAAACACCTGAAATCATTACAAATAATAACTAGTTTAGTTTATTATTTGTGGCTCAACCTTTTGGAAATTAGGCTACAGTGACTTTACATAGTTCATTCATTTTGATTGGACAGATTATTACTATGGACTTTTTCCTAGTACCCAATTTACACATTATTAGGTCATTTATTATCTTTTAATGGTTCAACCAGATTTAGTAAATCATGAGTTTGAAATTAGCTGGTAGTTGGTAAGAATTTAGGAAGCACTTAACACACAAACTGAAAGAATGGATTTGAGAATAGCTGGTGCAACCCCTTCCTGGTAATCAGCGACTCACTTTCCCGTTCCTTCTTCTTCATGCGTTTTCGTCGTCTGTCAATAGAGGCCACCTCGGACTTGAGGGAGAGGTAGTGGTTCCTGATGTCCTGCAGCTTCTCCTGAAGAAACGAAATCCTCTCCAGACTGTTCATCTTTTCCAGGTCAGCTAAGTAGAACGTAAATAATGCATTTGAATATTTTAGGGTCGATTGGGCACAGACGCAGGCATATATTGTTGACGTAAAACTAAATAAGTGAATAAATAAAATGGAAAATAGTTGCTAAATAAAAGAATCTGCCCCAAAAAAGCTTTTTAAAATAAACTTTTTTACAATGTAATACCCTCAGGCGTAACAAACTTCTATTCAAATGAGTTCAATGTGTGACACTTACACATCTGGAAGCTCCACTTGTACACGCGCGGCGATCTTCCGTGGTTGTCTCGGTGCTGGGTGTGGTCGGCGTCACCCTGCTTGTGGTACTTATGGCTCGAAGGGGGAGATCGCCCGCGACACTTGGGCGAAGTGGCGGCCTTCACGTCTGGCGCGTTGATCTTAGAGGCAGTTGGTTTGGCAGTGCCCTCAACAACAGACTGGTCTTCACTGTCACTGCTGTTGGCTGGAGGGGAGAAGACAGCAGAGATGAAGGGACATTTCATTTATTTTTGGCACCTGAAATCTGTGATGTAATGTCAGGAAACGAGGAAATATGAAATAGAAATTCTACGGCTGATAAAAAGTAGTGCTGGCGTTTGAAATGGGAAGGCTAGCAGGGTGCTGCTCTCCTTACCCGTTTTCCTGTTCTTTTTGGGAGGCACACCTAGGCTCTTGCGGTTTGGCTTGTGTTTCTTTGAGGCTCCGCCCGTCTGTGATTCTTTCTGCCTCTTCTGACTCACAGACGCTACAAACAAAAAGCAAGAAGACGTTGAGGGAACAGGCAGACTAAATGAGTTCTCAGCGTGTTTCTTTAGTATTCCATCTAAAAATAATGAAGTCTGTCAATTAAAGAAAAAAAAAAGACCTGATATAGTAGATTGGTTATTATTTGTACCTTTGGACTTCTGCTCACTCTCCTGTTGGCTGCTGCTGCTGCTCAGCTCTAGGCTGCAGCTGCTGTTGCAGGAGAGGCTGACGTCAAACACCTTTGAGGGGGAACCTGCCCCTTCATCCTGAGGGAGGTCTTGTAGCTCCCCGCCCAGACTCTCCACCTCCACCGTGCTGCTGTCTGTCTCACTGCGCCCACCCGCCACTTCCTCCGGTATGGGTACTGGGGGAAGAGTGTCAGAAACCGGCTCTGAAGGCAATGCGGGGGGTATGGACGGTGGGGAGGAAGGCTGCGCTTGACCAGAGTCTTCCACAGCACTGCCTCCTCCTGAGGGGGACTCGGGCGTTGTTGGTGGTGTGTTAAGTACAGAGTTACTGCCGCTGCTTGGAGACTCCTGAAGTTTGTCGTTCTCCATCTGCTCCTCTGAGGCTTCGTCTTCTGGTCCGGCATCCTGTTCGACACTCGGTTCCTCAAGACACGAGGGTATAGGTGGAGGAGGAGAATTGGCCTCCGTGTCCGAGTCAGAGAACAACTCTTTGAGAGTTTTCTTCGGCCACTGGGCCTGGATGCTGGACCACACATCCTTTTGGCCTTTAGAGCGGACAGCTGGCCTCTCCTCTGCATTCCCAGACATTTTGGCCCTCTTCTCAGGAATATCCCAGAACCCAGCTTGTCTGCCAGTTTTGGTCTTGTCCTTCATCCCGTTGTACTTCTTGGAAGGGGAACCTTTGGTTTTTGGGCGACTTCGCTCACTTTCCTCTGCCTGGGGCTCGACCTGCGCTGCCCCCTCATCATCTGAACTGCTGCTAGACGAGGCCCCCCTCTCCTCCCCAGGACCGGCCGCTCTCTCCTCCAGCTTCCTGGGCGAGCCTCCAGGCAACCAGTCAGCGCTCCTGGTGTTTCTGGTCTTAGCTTTGGATTGGCCTTTCGAGGTCCTTTCTGCTGCACTGTCAGATTTCCTCTTCCTGGTGCTCGACTCGCCCTCTAACTCTGGTTGGCTTCTGCGCTTCCCAACGTCGGCGCTCTCTGCACTGAGCGAATCCTGGTTCTTTCCTGAGACTGGGGAAGGCTTGGATCCTTCAGGTGGGGTCCCGCTCTCCCAGCGCTCGGATGTTTGCGGGGCCTCTGGCGGGGCCTTTCGGGGGCTGCCTCTGCATCCTGGGCGATCCTCTTCATTATGCTCTCCCTCCTCATCCTCATGCTCACTTTCGTCTGTGGACACCTCAGATGCTGAGGCAAACAAGACAGAACGTGTGTTAGTTTCAGCAGGATTTCAACAGGCATACATAAACCACTCAGTCAAACAGTCCTGATCTGCTGTAAGTGTGCATGAGGACTACAGGCTAATGAGTGTTGCTACCTTGCAGGCCATTGAGGATAGAAGTAATTTCTATAGACTTGACTGGAGACTGCTGAGTCCCTTTGTCCTCACCCTCGTCCATCTTGGAAAAGACATCCTGACTCAGGCCACATTTGGAGCGCGGGATGCGGTTAGTGTTGGACGAAGGGCCGAGGACTTCTCTGTCATTCAGCCTCTCCAACCTGTCTCGCTCCCTCTCAGCTTTGTTCTGTCAGAATTCAACACAGTCAGCGATTCACTTCATGACATCACACCACATTTACGCTGAAACACTGCCACTCTCCAAAGTCGTACCTTTATTTTTTTTCGGTGCTTTATTTTCTGTACGTTCTTATTGGCGGGGCGCACAATCTTGTCTGCTTTGATCCACTCATCATATCTAAAATCAAGTACAAAGACAAGAGACAATTTAATCATTCAGATCTTTGAAAGCAGCCAAGAAATATCCTCTCACACCACCCACCACACAGACACCTCTACTGTCTGACCCCAACATGTTGCTGTGACACAATAAGCCTCAACAGCAAAGGAAGAAATCCCATGGTATTATGTGGAAAAAGACAAACCTTTACGATGAAGAAAGAAACAATATTAACACCGACCACCACACAAATCATATTCAACAAAGTTCCAACAGTACCAAGGGTGCTACTTGGGTCGTATGAGGAAAATGAAAAGTTTCACGACATCGCACACGACAGACACAATGCAGAGAACATCCCACTGTCTTTTATAGAGTGCTAGAGGACCACACAACAACATTGAGACAATGAAATGCTGATTGCACTAGTTAACCTCTGTGTCATGGTACCCTAACACTCTACTTAACACTGCATTAACCCTGACCCACTGGGGAGGGGGGAGAGGGTTGAGAGGTAGAGGTGAGTGTAGCAGCACTTTGGTTGGCCTTTCAGAGATCCAAAGGGTAGCTCACATTAAGATATCATATTGTAGGATCTAAAAATAAAAATGGTTTAACCAAAACCACTGGTTGGCTATTTCCAGAGTAAAATTGGTTCAAATTCAGCCTGTCTGGAGATTTAGTTGAGAGACAGACAGCTGGGGGTCAGACAGACAGGAGAATTCAGTCAAAACTGAGTGAGGGAAGCTGAGGAATGATCCACATCAACCCAATACTCAGTTCTGTTTCTGCCACTAGATGGCCCAGTGTCCTCCATAATCAGAGTACTGACCATGGGACTGGATCAGGTGAAGCAGAATTGTAAGGAAGGGATGTATCTGTTACTGCTGGGGGGGGTGGGGTGGGGGGATACCCATGTAGAGGTGATCCCTTGAGCTAAATTGAAGGTTAAGAGATGTCTCTTATTTTCTTTTTCTTTTAGGGTGAAAATAGACGTTAGGTGATTTCTCCCCAGGTCCTGTCTTACCTGACGTTCCAGCCACAGTAGTGCACCAGGTAGAGCACCTCTCCCCCCTCCACGTCTGCCTCTTTCACAGTGGCCTCGTACGTCTTCAGATTGCGGCCTCGCCCATACCTCACCTGCACCTTCATCCCCGGGGGGTAACACTCAAACTCCTCCCCTTCCTCCCCCTCCTGACTGCTGTCATCCCTGCAAGAAAAACAGTTCAGCACTTCCTGGCCCTAGGCTGCCCCATTGAACACCACAGAACCCCACCCACACCCATCCACCCAACTCCCTGCCTGCTGCTAGGAAGCCTGTTTTCTAATTAATTGCTCCACCCTTGCCTTCCCTGTCCCATTACAACACTAGGCCCTTACCTATAAAGAAACTTCCCATTTTTGTCCTGCCTTAACTCTAGTCCAGTGTAACCCACAGCAAACTGCAGTATAAACAACTCAATCATTTACAGTAAGCCAGTCAAAGAACAGTACATGTGTTTCAGTAAATAAAACATAATTCTTTCATGGCAAAAATCTATCATCTTGCATGGGAAATAACACTACTGTTAGGCTAACTAACCCTATATCCACACACACACACACAACAGCATACTTGGAAATCTCATTCACACATACGCTGTAAGAAACAAAGCAGCCACAAGGGGGAGCTAGTGAGAAACAGTCAGGAGATGTCGAAGCTGGTGGTGCAGGAGTGCCAGTAAGTGGTTTAGGCGCAGGGGCCACAGGGGCAGGTTAGCACGGCAAAGCACAACTTGGCAGGCAGCGCAGCAACTTAAAGCGAGACTACAGCGTTTGGAGGAAGCACAGCTATCAGATCCAATTTGGTCTGCTGCCACAAAGAACAGCTACAACACAGACAATCCCTCATACGCAGCGGCTCACAGCGTGCTGACAGCTAATTTTCAACAAACCACAATGAAGAAGGTGCACTTCTTTGTGCAAAGGAGTCCAAGTGTGACAACTGAAGAAACTGTTACCGCCCTGACACCAGAGACACACTCAACTTCAGGTGCCAACTGATTTTAAAAACACTCTGCACACAATCAATTTCACAAACCTTTTCCAACCATCAGTGATAAATATGGTCATAAAACACAAACAAGCACAGATAAAACACTGACAGATCACATTTTGAGCTGCAGCAATTTGTCAAATAATCAGTGAGCAAAGCGACAGAAAACAAAAAGAAAGCAGCTGTTTTTAAGTAGACATTTATAATTGATTTATCGTCATTAAAACAAACAAAAAACATTTGTAGGTTCCAGGTTCTTAAATGTGAAAATGTGTTGTTTTTCTTGGTCTTACATAACAGGAAGTGGAACATTTTGGGTGTGTGGACTGTTGGTTGGACAAAACAAGACATTTGATGACGTCACCTCGGGCTCCATGAGCTTGTGATTGGCACTTTACACTGTTTCCTGATGTTTTCTAGAGCAAACGCTTAATTGATAAATCAACAAATCACCAGCAGATTGATCAATATTTAGAATAATTGTTAGTTGCAACCCTAAACAAAGGAGCCAAAAGTTTCACTTATGTCAGGACTTCTACTTTCCTTATTACCGCCACAGTTCAGCTTCAATCAATGTGCATAATTATGCAGTGAAAGAGGCTGGAGGGTCCAGGTGGGCTGAACACTTTTCAATAGAGCAGATGAGTACGCTTCATCAGGAGGTCAAAGGTAAATAGTACTTAGGCAGTTACTTAACTTTCCCTTTATATAATGAATTGCTCTCATTAATAGAAATTAAAACATTATGCTCCACACACACACACACACACACACACACACACA
>JAVQJL010098039.1:0-10492 GCA_036024295.1 Nannoperca obscura
ACAAGACACAGGTGACTAATCAAAAAAGGGAGGGAAACGAGACAAAGACAGGAAACTGACCCAAAACTACAAAATAAAACAGGAAGGAACAACCCACAGTTTCTGGGCCATGACACAAATGTCTATTATTACTGCCGAGTACCATTCAGACAGACAAGACACCTCTCTCATGGAATATCATGGTGACTTTCACAAAAGCTTTCATTTGAGTAACTCTAAAAGCTTAAAGGAGAAACCTCACAAGTTTTTTAGGTTTTATATAAAGAGGTGAAACGAAACGAGAATGTGGATCCCACCAAGCCAGGGCTGTCCCATACAGGAATCATGTGAGTATTTTCAATGGTGGTGAGATCTGGCAGTGGTCGGACTACAAGATTCCCATGAAGTACACAGTGGCATAGTTCTGAGTGTGTGAGTGTATATGTGTGTGTGTGTGTGTGTGCGTGTGTTAGGTAGGCTACAAACGTGCAACAGGGTTCAATGGCGCAGTAACACAGTTGTAGGAGCTTATACATGTTTGTGAGAGCGAGTGTGTGTGAGACAAACTTCAGTCACACAATAACATGCTGCTCTCATTACTCTTCGTGCATTAATTATCATAAATTAAGAGAGATAATCCTCTTTAATTCAGGCAGGAGCCTTACCTCACTTGTTGGACCAACATTTTTTCAGATACAATATCTTCTCTTCCTCTGTGCTTCCGGGACATAAGCCTGTGTGTGTGTGTGTGTGTGTGTGTGTGTGTGTGTGTGTGTGTGTGTGTGTGTGTGTGTGAAATGGAGTGCTGTTTATGGTTTAACAACATGTAGATTGTAACTTCAGTCTGAAAAAAAGGGATAAAAGAGCAAAAATGAATGCTACTAGAAACACATGCCCTCTTATTGTTTTTATACAACAAACACACACACACACAGTTTTTCTTAAGCTGAAGACGAATGATGTAAGTGTAAAAAGAAGGAAAACTAAAGCAACAATATCTTCAACAAAACCTACATGTTCACACACACAGAGTCACTGTCTGCTCTGACAGGTGTAAAGACACGAGCTGTGTGGTGAACGATCACAGCGCGTGTCGCCTCCTGCAAAACACCCAAAGCTCTTTTTGTTGCTGTGGAAAGACGATTTGGTTTTCAGTGCACACAGGCAGCTATGGATTATAGGTTGTGTTTGCGCACTCTTTTATCTCTCTGTCTGTGCATTCACACTGTGGGTGGGGCACGGTCGACAGTCCTCTGAAGCTTTGGGAAAAGATGCATACCATAGCTTCTGTCCATCATTCCTGGCACACACGCTGCTATAAAGGTGGCATGGCAATTTGTTTAACAGTGTCTATAATATATAAATGAGGTGTTTTCTGACTTGAGTTTAACAAAGCGATGGGTCATGATGAGCAGTGCTCAAAGTGGGCCAGGACTCAACTCCACATTTGACACTTTGGTGTACCGTGAAGTTTCTTGTTCACTGGCTAGAAGAATTCTTTTCTGCCCTCTCCATATCACGTTCCCTGGGCAAATCATAATGGTCCTAAATAAACTACACTACCCAGGAGGCACTTTGTGACGCTCACATGTTCCCGTTTTTGCCTGCCTGCTTTTCTCTGTCTGTGGCCAGTTTAAGTAAAGTTACATTAAGGGATTTTGCTCAGAATACAAGGAACTAGGGCAACCTGGACTGATGACTTCACTGCACCACACACTGAAGCTTTAAAGCTTCGTTGAAGAGGTCGTCAGTAGACTTTACAACAGTGATTCAAGTAAAGCAGTTCCTCTCTTAATCACCACATTCAGCTTATGTTTAGATCAGCATGTGTGTGCCTGGAGCCCTTTTCCCATGGCAGTGGATGCCGTTTCTGGATTGACAGTGATATTGACTTCCAGAGGTGGCAACTGGAGGTCAGTGTCCTGGACACCACTGGGACTGACAAATACTGGTCGATATGTGTGTGTGTGTTGGTTGGGGGGGGGATGCCATCAGTGGTCGATGCCTGCTATGGAGCAACATCGCTCCAGCTTGTTAGTACTGCACATGTATGCTGGTTGGCTGAATAGTGTAGATAATTGATGCTTATGTGCATTTGTGTGTTTGCATCTGTGTAAGTGATGAAAGCACTAAAACTAGATTTAAACTCAATACAGTGTATGCTACAGTGGAGCCTGCTATCATTTGACTTATGTTTAATCATAAGCATGAAAACCCTGCAGCCAATTAGTTTTTTTGTCTGTACTCTAATTAATTAACGAGCTGGTTGGCCTATGAGCCAGTGTTGAAGAAAAATCTTCCTTTAGGGAGAATCTGCTCTATTTAGTAATCAATAAACTCTTATTCTTGCAGATCCGTTATTCTTTAAAGATAATCTCTCTCTCTCTCAAAGGCAAGAAAGAAGTGTGGAGAGTAATGTCACGCTTGTCATTTTTCATTGGCATCAGGCAGCTTCAGAAAAAACTACGAGCTACCTGCCTGCATCTTTGTGTGTGTCTGTGTGTATCTGAAACTGAGAGTGAGCAGAAGTGTGTGTCTTTTCCCATTTTACAGACTGTGTGTGTCTCACTGTGATCTGACATTTATCTTTGTGGCATACTAAAGGTTCCACTGCAAATCTTAAAGTCATATGACTCATCTCGCGCTTCTCTGAGACTCTCTACTTATCATGTGAGGAATTTGGATTAACACCCATTAAGATATTTTACATTAGCTATATATGGACCACACTTTCTTGAATTATTGGATTTACATGAACCGATGATTTTATCAATTTATTATCGGCATGAAAGTGCAATTTTCAATTTCTGAATTGTCTCTGGAAACAGCTGCCGCCTTGCACTTCTAAGTGTACTCGTGTAAATAAGACATGACTGTGTCTAGCAGGACTGAGCAGAAATCTAGATGTGTAGATCATGCTCACTCACATTCTCATCTTATTAACCTTAATCCAACGAATCCAATGAAAGTGTTTACATAACAGATTGAGTCACTGGGAAATAAAGCGAGATAGACACGCAGACTCTGCATCGCAAATGAATAAGCAAAAACTCAGTTGTTTTGTTTTGTTTGTGCATTCACACTACTTACCAGAGGAGAGGTGCATGATGGTCAAAAAGCTGCAGCGACCAAACAATAAGGACTGCAGTTAAAGTGAGGGCAGCTGAGAGAAACTGTCAAGTGTTTCATTCAGAATATAAAAAGGAGATAAAGGCAGTTAACCAGACTCACTAGTGCGACTGAAATGGAACTAGTTTGACCCAGAAGCCACATGGAGTCCATTTCTTTTGTAAATATTTTTTGTTTTGCATAATAAGGTGTAACTGTAGTGACAGTCAGTAAATGTACCTTGCCATCTCAGCCTCCCCCTTGCAACTGCTGGCTTCATACTGTCTTGTGTCAAGTACTGTCATCCCTCTTCTGACATCCTGACACTGACTGACAGGTGACTGACAGGTGACTACGGGCTCCTGTCTGCTGCTTTTGTCCATGAAGTAAGTGACATTGCCAGGTTGATGTTGTGGTGGTCGGGAATTTAGATGAACAATCCATGCTATGAAGAAACCATCTAATTTTTCTTACTTCTAAGACACGACAGGTGTGGAGTTAAGCTCTGGCTCCAGGCTGTAGCTAGTTTCCTATCATGGGACAGGTACTCTGGATGCTGGAGACGCTTCATTTATCTGTCTTTACATTCGTAACATTAGTCGTGATGACTGTGAACGGATGATACATCACACTGCTGCAATCTAATTTCCCCCTTCATGTTTCTAGTCCTCTCCAAAAATAATCGCATGCCACCTCAGATGGCAGCTGCGGACCGTATTACAGAGGCTTTAGTGCTTGTAATAGACTCAAAATGGCACTGTAGATCAGCTGCCTCACTAGTTTCAAACAGAATGGGAAAATAATGTCAACAGCTGTAAAAGTCTAATGGAAGCCTCTCTAGCACACAACCTGTGAGGTGAGTGTGGTATACCCGGCAGGCTGAGCCACTAACACTGCCAGGATTAAGCTTCAAATCCCGCTGGTGACACCCATGTTGAATATTTACAAATGTATATAAAAATGATTGTACTGTCAAACATCCTGAAAATTCACTGACAAGTAAAAACCTTGTCTTGCTGGTGTTTTTTCTCTCTTAAACATTTTCCACCCCTCGTGATATCCTCTTCGTTTTCCCTGAACTAGTTATATGCTAATCCTTCTGCGCTAATACCTTCTGAAAATTATGGCCAAAATGTGAATGCAAATGTGTGAGTCACATATGACAGACATGGGAGGGAGGGGAGAACGACTTCAAAAACTGCCAGAGAGCTTAATGCAATTTTTTCTATTAAGCGGAACTACATTTGCACAGCAGCTAATCTACAGGAGCTATCTGACAAGCACCTCCTTCGTTCATACAATGCTGGCAGATAAGAGTACAGCATAGCTGGGCTGTGGATGCTGTTTTAGGTAGTGTTTTATTATGTGAAGCTCAAAATAAGTCTTCCCAACCATTACGGCTACTGACAATTTTGGCCAAAACAAATACAAATACTTTTTGGACAGCATAACTTTTTCTTTTTCTTGTAAATCTGGTCTTTGCAGAGACAAGAATATACCAATTTCATGGCATGTTTTTAAAAAAATTTACATTTTGTTTTCACAGGAAACTTTAAATTCCTGTGATTTGAAAATGCAAAAAAATCACAGGAAGTGTGTGTATTTGCACACATTTAAAAACATGTTTTTGGACGTTGGTCAAAAATCTCCGTACTTGAGCAGACTACAACGAAAACACTCTCAGGCACCGGAGGAAACAAACTTGAAGTGAGGTCAGTAAATGGTGTGTGATATGAATAGTGAATGAAGTTCCCTCTCTGAAGCAGCTAGAGAGCCACACTCGAGTTTGTCTCACACACACACACACACACACACAAGCATGCATGCAAAGGACGACAAACACTTACTTTCCTAAGAAGAGGGTGAACATCAGAGTAGGCTACTTTTTTTTAAATTCACTTCAGTCCGCGCAAGAACACAAACTGAGATGGATTGCTGCTGGGCGCCATGGCAACCAGTGGAGCTATTCTCCTTCACTGTGGCTGAGGGAGGGAGAAAAACAGAGAGAGTTAATCAACACCACACATTTTCATTCTGCCTTTAGTCACTGGCAAGCTATACACACAAACTTTATTGTACATTCATGCGGCTCAGTGGCAAACCCTTGTGCTGTGGAGGAAAAGAGGCTCCCAGGGAAGAAACCGACATTCAAAAAGTGTTTCATGCTTAATTTGAATGGAACATAAATGCACACCCATATATACCCACATGTAACCTTTAGCCTCTAGTTAACGCAACTGAAAACACTTGGTTGGAGACAAACAGAAATTAATTTCAAATAAGAAAAAGTAAGATTTTACTGAACAAAAACAAAATCTAAACACTATAACAGTTTAATTTTTAACATTTTTTTTCACGTGAATTGTTTCTCTCATTTTGCATGAAAATCCAGCACACTGAGTTATTGAGGGTCAGAGTCATTCATTAAAAAAGCCAGTAGCTCAGTTATAAGGACAGGGCTGTCTTTTCAAAAATAATGTCTAATGACAACAAACTACACATTATTTTACTTGAAAACAACTTTAGTTTATTAAACTGATAGTAACCCATAGTTACCGTAGCAACCTTCAAATGTAGCGACTGAGACACAACGAAAACTATGGAGCCACAGAAGGATGCTACATTAGCTAACAAATCACTCAACTGGCACCTGTTGCTTCCTTTCATGTTTATCATGGCAGCATCAGGAAAGACTATTAACGCTTCACAATTAACATAAGACGCCACATTGTGTTTAAAAATGTCTTCTGGAGAAATTCGGATTAATTTACCATTACTTATTTAGCTGTCATTCACAAGCGATGTTAAAAACTATTAAACCTGTAGCTTGAGTTTTATTGTTGAACAAACGGCGCCATCACCTGGGACAATTGGTCAATCACGCCTACACGTCATCACCAAGCGACAAGGAAGTGCTATTATGCACGTCCTTCACGTTACTCAGTGCTACGTTATCTAAACAC
The DNA here is from genome assembly GCA_036024295.1 of Nannoperca obscura. Classification (NCBI taxonomy): domain Eukaryota; kingdom Metazoa; phylum Chordata; class Actinopteri; order Centrarchiformes; family Percichthyidae; genus Nannoperca; species Nannoperca obscura. The sequence goes on from JAVQJL010098039.1 coordinate 6,051, forward strand.
GTTACAAGACTTGTATTTGGAGTTAAGTAACCGCATTACTGTGATTTCTCCGGTTTTATGGAGTGACCGAAGAAAACACAAGTGGTGTTTGGGATAAATAAATCCTTTTGGAGGTTTTAGAGTTTCATTCGGTGAGTGACAGACGATTCAACTCAGCTACTGTCAGCTTACCTTCTTTGCATGTGCTGAAGGATGAGTGTTGAAAGCCATTTAAAGTTAGATATTTGTAGTCTAATATCAAAGTGAACATGTTACAGTGGTGTCATGTAGGTTCAGTTAAGATATTGGGTCTTTTAAGACTGATATAAGGATGTAAAAACATAGCGAGTAGGATAAACCTGAGGGACCTCAGGACACAGTAATCTAATTGCATAAAGTAGCAAAGGTATTGCATGAATGAAAGGCCTGTAATGAGAAAAATAAATAAATGTGATTTTCAACAGTTTAGCCTTCACATAGCAGAAGTTACATTGATTCCCGCCTTGTCTTTTTTTAAGTCTCTCCCAGGGTCAAGTAGTGATGACTGCTCCAACCTCTGCACAAAGGAAGGCCTGCTGGGGTGCCAGAGACCAGCTGTGGAAATGTCTGGATGACAATGATGACAAAGCTGCCTCTTGCCAGAAGTTCCAGAGCGAGTTTGAGGCTAATTGCCCCGCTCAGTGGGTAAACTGTCCCATCTTTTTTTTTAAATCTCTTTGTGATCAGTGAATATCACTAAATAAAAGTTTTTATTTTTATTTTATTAGAATAGGCCTAATTTAATAGGCATTTAAGCGAGCATGTCACTCAGGTGAAAGCTGTAAATGAAAGGCTCCAGGATTGTTGCTCATCTTTTCCACTTTCCATGGCAGGTGAAATATTTCGCCAAGAGGAGAGACTTCCTGAAATACAAAGAGAAGATGCAGACAGAAGGCTTCACACCTGCTGAAGGCCCCAAGTAGCCTTCTTAACCACTGGACGGCAGACCACCGTGGAAATCTGCAAACTGACTTGACTTTTATCCTTATTCAGACCAGGACCAGAGGTGCAGGACTCTTTATTGTGGACTTGAACTTCACCTTTAGTGGTATTTATTTGTACAGATCAAAGCTGCATATGGAAATAATTCATATTAGCAGCTCCAAGTGGCAGAATGAGCAACCTGTTTGAACCTTTTTTAGCTTTCCTCCTCAGAAATCTTTGGCGTCCGCACACGTTAACCAGCCCAGCAACGTGTCTTCTCAGTCAGTAGAGTTTCACCTGGAAAAAACATGTCATTTTGTCACAGTGTGCACAAATGTGATGTGATGTTGGGATACTTGATCAGTTTAGCTCTGACACACATCCACACATACAGCACACACACACACACACACACACACTGCCAACACTGATCCTAACATGGTCCATGATGAGTTTTCTGTGATTGTGTTTAATGAATGTATCACCTCTATTTCTCCTTGCAGGCATTGTATTGTGTTCAGAACACAGAGTGGTGTCCTACCTCTGCATGGAGTTGGGGTTTATTTTAGGAAAAATCTGTGACTGACTTGTGGTGTTGTATGTAAATAAATAAAGCAATAAATACAATCGTTGGTTTTAGGGTTTTAATTGTTGTGCGTGTATAATGTATCATCCTAACTATTGTTTGTCTTGAGTTGGATATGAATAAAACATCAAGGTAAAACACAATTTAGGAATCTTACATCTCATTTGGAAACAGGCAAAGGCACATTATCTTTATATTACAAATCTGGGTGTATTTACAAAGGAGTGGGGCCCCTGGGTCAAGGGTCACTTCGATAACACCAAAATGAATGAAATCTTCAGTAGAACTGAATAAATTAAGAAAATTAAAGCGTAGGCTTTTGATTCTGCCTACGCTAGGACCTAAACTTTTGATGGAATGATATAAAAAAGCCACAAATTACATTTAACATTTGTGTAAAAATATAAAGCATATCTTCTATATTTTTGCACAGTACAGTGAATGTTACGTGCAAACCTTTTCACCACCATACAAAGTTATTGTGATTTGACAGCTGATTAAACAAAACTACTGTGCCATACGACCCTGTGCTACCTCGCTCTTCCTCTCTTCCTTATTAAAGGCTTTGGATGCTGTGTTCAACAGTAACTTGGAGGAACTCTGCAGCCTCCCACATGTGCATTTCTTTCTGCTCGTCCCATGCCAGGAGGAAAGTCATGCCTCCAAGAACACCACAAATAAAGACCAAACGTGGTCATCCTGTTGCTTAACGTGCTAATGTAAAAAATATATATATATATATGTAAAAGTATATTTGCAATGAATTACTGTAGTTATTGGTACATTAAAAAAGGTTTATGTGTTTTCTACCTGCCGACTAACACAGAATTGAATCCTCATAGTTAAAGATCATACAATTGGCATAACTCAGATTGTATGACCTCAGAATCTGATGTATTGATCATGACAAAAACAAAAGGCTGAAGACAAAAAGGAGATTAAGGAGAGCACAGCTGAATACACAGAATAATGACAGTAGTGTGTCTCAAGTCTACGAGCTTGCCGAGCTGCAAGATAAGGAAAAGCTACAAGGAAAGGAGAACTCACTTAGCATAAAATACACAATGGTATGATTAGTAGACTAAACAGGGACTTTCTATACCTTTAATCCGGTTCAGTTTACATTCTTAATATTGTAATGGTATCAAGTACAAGAATATGGCTGCGAAATAGCACGAAAGCAATTACAATTACTGCTTTCCATAATATAAGCAGGTTGGTAGTGAAACGAGTTCCTGCACTGCCCCAAGCTTAACAGCAAGGCATTAACACTATCAGAGTTTGAGGTTGGATTCCCACCAGGAGACAGTCATGCTAACGGTGTAGCATGACAGGCACTAATATGGCGAAGGCAATGCAAGACACTTTGGGTAAATGTGGCCAACAAACTCCAAAATGTTTACAGTATGATGGGGCACAAAATCAGCTTCAGAAACTTTGGTAAAGAACTCAGGTAGATATAAAGATGCCTATGGACAGCATATAAGCTCTTCAATGTGTTGCTAAATATATACAAGCTTGTATATGTTTAGAAACAGATCATATAGATACTGGGTACATCTGAAAGGCTTGAACATAAGTAGTTCTATGTATACAGTACATTATCAGCCATAGTAGAAGCCTCTCTTCATGTGTTTATCTTAAATACAACTTTTTTTTACATTGGACATCAAATCTAAATTTCAAATTCTCCCAGCAAAATTGTAACCAGTCCACGATGTCGCAATGCATGTGATCTGGTTACACAGCGGTATATTTAAGTGCGGCAGAAATTCAGCAAGCGTACAGTAAAAAAGAGGCTTATCTACAATGGCCATATAGCTTATTTTTATCTAAATATCAAAAAATACACAGAACAAGGCATGGCGTGGCTCTGAAAACACTTCCCCGGCAGCTGCTAAAAACTGTAACTTATCATTGTTTCTATCATGAATCAAAGAGCAGACTATCAGTTCTTAATCACCAAAAGCTTTTAGTGATATTGTCAGTGATTCTGTGAAAATCTCCATCAAACCTTGCTAACAGAGGTAAAACAGGTCAGCTCCATACAGTGACCACTTTGGCAAAGGTATTCTGCATTCCTCAGAACACATCCTTGCGGCCCAAAAAATATAATTGTAATGAATATATCTAAGCAACAAATAATGTTTTTCACTCTCCTCTTCTTCTCCTCCTTCTCTCCATCCTTCTTCCTTCATCAGGTGCAGTTTGAGCAGTCTAAGAAAGGGCTTGATTTTGAGCAAGACCATTTTTCTTGTAGTCTTTCCTTAAGGAAACACAGCCCCATCTCTTTCTCTCTTTCTGTCCGGCCCCATACCCAGCAGTAGTTATAAGCTCCCAGTGACGTTTCTGGCTACTGCCCAGGCTGGGAACTCAGTGAGGTTGAAGAGGGGAACCCCCCATGTGGTGATGGCCAACATCACCACCGCCACGCCAATCAGGTTCACCCCAAAGCCTGCTTTCACCTGGAGAAGAAGAAATTAAAAACCAAATGGTAATATGTTAAAAACAATGGAGTTGTAAGCATTCAACAGTTTTTTTATTAGTTTTGGTTTGCCAAGAGTTAAGAAAGAAAATCTCCATCCCTCTGATTGCGTAAAAGCAGCTTTGACACATTGTACCCTTGAACCTTTGATGCTGCAGGTGCAGAATGAGCGTGTGACTTTGTGTGCCGTACCATGTCGCTGATCTGCACGTGGCCGTAACTGAAGACGATGGCGTTGGGGGGGTTCCCCACTGGAAGCATGACCCCAAATGACACACACATGGTGGACGGGATCAGAGTGTGGAGGGGGTTGATGAGCAGAGTCTCGGACTGGAAGGAGGGACGTGGGTGAAGGATGAAGAGGCAGGGAGAGAGGGAAAAGGAAGGAGAGGCAGGGAGGGAGGTGGTAGATAATGTTGATTAAAGGAG
>JAVQJL010098049.1:0-14789 GCA_036024295.1 Nannoperca obscura
AAGAAGAAGAAGCAGCATGAACAGAAGACCTAGTCACACTAAAGAAAACAACAGGGCTAGTTCTTCTGTACAACCCTGCTTCTTTTAAACGTGTCTTCAAAGTGCGCATACTCATTATGATGTCGTGAAACGTTGACGGCATGTCAAGTATCACCTGATATGTATGTCCTGCATCAAAATAATGCCTGATAATAGCAAATATTGAATCAGAATCAAAAATCCTTTAATAGTTACACAGTGGAGAAATTTACATTGTTGCAGCAAAAGTGTACAGTGCAGAAAAGAGAAAAATAAAATAAAATAATAGTAAAAACTGTAAATAAGAATCAAATACACGAAATGACGTGAAAAACATTGGAGGATGCGGAAGTCGAACACGGTACCTCTCACATGATAAGCGGGGGCTTAACCAATTGAGCTAATTGCCAGTTATAAATGTGCAAGACCAGCTGGGTACATATCCTTGTTAATAGGCACCCACGTCTTCCGGTAGGAGTACCTACCATTTCCGTTTTCTCTTAATGTGTTGTGTTTTTGTTAATGTGTTGTGTTTTCTGTTAATGTGTTGTGTTTTCCTTAATGTGTTGTGTTTCTGTTAATGTGTTGTGTTTTTGTTGATGTGTTGTGTTTTCTGTTAATGTGTTGTGTTTTCGTTATTGTGTTGTGTTTTCCGATTTGCGTTTGTGTTCTGCACTTCAGGGTCACCGTAATATTTCCTGAAACTTCATTAGAAATTGAACACACGTGTCTACACAGGACAAGCCCCATTGAACAGATACAGTATCCATGCCAGTCTGCACAACATCAGCCCCATTCAACACACAGCCTGTTCATGCCAGCCTATGCAACACATAAGGGGCAGAGCTTTACTGCATGTGTGTTGCATATGTATTTCTTTCACTTGACACATGTATACTGTGTCTTCCTGTCCATCTTGGGACCACACAAAATCTAGAAAGGTTCCCGCAAGAAATCGGGGAGCAGACAGGTGTCGATGCTTGAAATATAACAGTGTTGCAACCTTGTGTGGAAATAGCAGGAACACACACACACACTAACAGTAGGCCCAGGCAGGAGGACAACAGAGGGAAAGTACACAACACCTGCAATTTCCACACTTTTATTACCCTCGGGTCCAGTGGACCTGAACACCACATCTGTAATATAAATGTGTAGGTGGGGTGTACAGAGTGCACTCATTGAAAATGAGCCAAGGCCAATGAGTCTGAGGTTGAAAAAATAACTATTGCATAATGTTTCTTTTAATAAACATTGAAAATGGGTCCCACAGACCCCACCACACAAGGGTTAAACTAAGAAACACTTGTTTCTTGCTCTACAGACATTTAAGATGTACTCAAACAGCCTACATGACGATTTTCTTTTCTTAAGCCCCAGCAAGGCACTAATGGACACTAGGCAGAAAGCTATAGTATTTATCTGCTTTAAAAAATGTTTTAACAGCACCTGGTGACAGGTGTGTGTAATCTCCAGCTTAATTTGTGTTCTTCTGTGAGCACAGGGGCTTTACATGATGGACGGCTGGTTTGGTTTTTATCTACACATTCTGTGCTAAGCCTATTAAGAGGCTGAGTATGTGTTTATGTGAAGCCTGCATATTTAACCAGACCACGCCTCGCACTCCTTTACAGTAATAATTATCTGTCCCAGCCTAATTAGGTGTACATAACCTCTTTTTATCCTCTCAGTTCTCTCCCACCCAAACCTTTCTCTTCAACTCAGCGTTGATTAACTTTATTAGATTAACACTTTAAACACAATGCATTTGTTTTAAACAACCCTCCCTCAGAAACAGGAACTGAAGTGTGGAAAGACGAGCCATGGAAGGCAGAGTTCAACATCTTGGGAAATATGCTCATTCATTTTCTTGCTGAGAGTTGGATGATAAGACTGATACCACTCTCATGTCCATCTGCCACTTCAATATGATGCTTTAGCTACCAGCCAGTTAGCTTAGCTTGGCACAAAGGCTGGAATCAGAGGGAAGCAGCTCCTGCTGCAGGTAACAAAACAGCCTACAGCACCTCAACAAAAAACCTGTAAAAAAGTTATGGCTAGCTGTTTCCCTCTGCGCTAAGCAACCGTCTCCTGGTTTTAGCTTCTTATTTCACAGACAGATACTGTGTTAGAGTGCTATCAATTTTCCCATCTAACTCTGCTAGAAAAGCAAATACGCCTATTTATTAGCCCAAATATTAAACCTTTCTTCTTAGCGCTGTAGCGACGAGACACAACCACCACCCACCCTGAGGAACTGGGTTCCCTGGATTTAACAACATAGCATACCAGCTTTCACTAGTCCACCCACACTTGACCTTCAATTCATACAAATATCCTCAACCCTTATTTTATCCTTCCATCCCTCCTTTGTTTCAATAAATTGGAAAGTATAGCTAATTCTTTTCTTCTTAACTACAACAAAATACTGAAAGACTTTACGAAACTGCATTTTCATTTGTTCTGACTAGATCACACTGGTAATCTAGTCGTTCTACAACATCACTGACTTTTAGAAAACCCACAACAGGATAATATTTTGAGTGCTTGATTGTGCATCTTTGTGTGACTGTAGGCAATGGAGATAAAGGCCATAGGTATTTTACAACAGTGTTTGAATGCAAGCCGCTGGCTTGATGGTGACGCTGCTTGAGATGTGCGTTGTCCACAAATCATTGTTATAAAGCCAGCATGGTGCAGGGATCCCTAACCACAGACACATTGTGGAGAGTTGCAGAGGGTGTCCTCTAATCTCAGCACACTTCTTGGCAACATCGACACTCTTGTATCACTGTTTCATTTAATGATTACATAAAAACACAAACAGTGACTGGACTGATGAATTCTGGAAAGATATAAAGGCGCTCTGAATACTGTCCAAAATATCTGGAGCACCATTAACAGAACTGAACCTAATCACCAAATGAACTTCAGGTCTGGTTGACTGAGAGGAACATATTGCATTTGATGATATTTTACATTAAGACTGTACTGTAGATGTGGGTTTAGTAACAGATTTAACTTTGGGATAAATTAATAGGGTACCAGCTGTTAGTTGTGAGGCTGTACGCACAGGGGTGCTTTGAGCTAACACATCCACAATGGCAATGCTAACATGCTGACCTTAAGCAGGTATAATGCATCAGAGCACATCATGAGGTAGAGACCTAGACGCTGTTATTCAGAGGACCTCTACAGAGACGGCCTTGCAGACAGTGACTGTAATTCAGAACTATTACTCACACATGTGATGGCCTCCCAGTCTCTGAGCTGTGCGGCTGCCTCGGGGACCTGCCTACAGGTTGAGGTCTCAAATAGCTCTGGCTGCCTTCAACTGTGACACTTGTAAGATTTGTACAGCTCAGCTACAAAAGGCTGAAAGCACTCAAACTAATGGTGTCACAGTGTTGTGATGGTCGTGATGGACACACACCTTTGCCTCGTTTCATTTTTCATACCAAGCGAACATTTGAGCTGTTCTATCTGTAATGGAATCAGCCATGTAGAGCTGGGCTGTGTGCAGAAACACACGTGGAGTCAATCTATTCCAATTTAACCGATGAGAATGAATATACAGCATTGTTCTTGCTGATATTTTCATCTTGGATGGGTTCAGCCTCCCATCCCATCTCCAGCTGCAATAATTGGTTAATTAATCGATAAGTTGATCAAAATTAAAATTAATCAATTGTGAAACTCAGACTGAAACATATATTGATTATTGAGAATGCAATTTGCAGATGGATCTGTATTGAAAATAATAATCAATTACAGCCCTAAAGGCTGGAAGTGAAAACAATTCCATTAGTTATCAAAGGAGATCGCATAGTGTAACCAAACTGTGTGTAATTAAATAATTAATTAATTGGTTAAGGAGCTAAGTAGAGTCAGAATCTAATAAATGCCTTAGCACAGACCTTTTTTTATGTATTTGGTGTAGTCTGACTTCATATCAAACAGCAATATTAGGAAATCTTGGATAAATTGTGTCTATGGGATTAAATAACATCATCATGATCCCATAGGCATCTCCTACTAAGGGTAGTAAGTAATGCTGTAAAGTAATGCTTCTACCTCTGACAAAAAAAACTTGTGTTCTTCAAGTCAAGTCAAAGTCAATTCAAACCTCAAAAAAAGCAACCATGCTGCAGATATGACACGAACCAACGCCGGCCTACGTTCACACTGTAAACAGTCAGAATCCTGTAACTCAAGTCAAGCTGGCTGTAAGAACATGACTTCACGCTGCCGTATTCTTAGTCGCATATTGAACAGATTAACATCTTCTTTCTTTACTTATAGTTAGTGCATTCTGCACTACTAGTGCTGTAGCACAACGGCATCATTTGTTTGCCATGTATAGGGAACTATCCTCCTGTTGCACAAAAGCTTCTGTAAATATTCTCAATTGCTTTACTCATGCTATTGCCAGTTCCTGTAAATACAAACCTCAGTAAGACATAAAACAGTGTTGAGCCGCTGCATGACAAGACTGTCTGAAATCTTTCCTGACAAACGAGTTGTCGTCCAGCAGATCGATACAGCAGCTGCGTGTGGGAGGAAGCTCCCTGTGCTCTTTCACTCCTCTTTCACTCACCACACACCATACTTGTCAAAAATAACATTTTCTTGCATGTGCTCCTGAATACGGCACACAGTGCTGGTTGCTCATATCACACCACAAGAAATCTCTCTCCCATCTTTTAAATATTTCGGGGGTTGAAGTTCCTGCACCTACATTTTCTATGTAGCCTTCACTACCAAAGATGCCATTTCCTGCCACTGTATTTTACTACTGACATGTGAAAACACTCCCAGACAATGTCTTGCCTTAATTACCTATATGTATCATATGTGTATCAAAACACACTCACTAACGTTAATTAGTTAAATAAGCAAATGACTGTATTAATGTGGAAATATTTGTGCAGTAACACCCCTTCATCAGAAACACATGGGAATGTGAATGTGAACAGAGAGCCAAATTATACTCATTAATGCCTAATCGAGGCAGCAAGTTACACAGCAAAATCTAACCAACTGGGTCCCTGCATGGACTCCCTCCAAACACAGTAGATAAGAGTCTGGAAATGTTTCCAACTATATAATGTAGATTGTTTTTTTAATCATTTGGTTCATCAAGAAAATAATCAACAGATTCATTGATAATTCAAATAATCATAAGTTCCAGTTTTTCTTGTTCTTTGAGGGCCTGATCAGTCAAGATAAAATAATAACTGCAGTAACTATAGAGAACTCTTCAACATCTAGACCACAAATAAACCCCTCTACAGAAATAATACGGCTGTTACAGAGACTTTGAAACCAAGCATCGCCACTTTGGGAACAAGTTGGCTTAGAAACATTCATTCAAGTTACATTAACACCAACACAAGACGGCAGAACAAAAATTTGGAGCTCAGACAGATTAAACACTTGCCCAAGACAGAGTGCTGATGATACCTGTGGTGAAAGTATCAGGTGTCGTGACAGTGACAGACACTGTGTTTAACACAGTATTTGGAAAAAGTCTACCTGTGATGCTTGAGTACACTGAAAAGAGAGTACTGGCTCTTAAAACCTTGTCAGTACTTGGAGAGGTTCATGCGATCTCTTCTCGAGTCTGACAGAAATCAATTTGAAGATCTATATGAGCAGTTTCTGAGTTGTTGTTTCTGAACCTCGGCTACACCAGGGAGCAAGTCTCCCCTCTGCAAGCTAAATCAAGGTGAAGTCTGCGGCCTCACAGTCTTCCCTCACCCAGACGTCTCGGGCCAGGCTGGCTGCATTTTTAGTATTTGTCCCAGTTTCTTGAAGGGATCTCCTCTATGTGCCCCCTCTAATCAGGTTGCAGAGGCTAACGCATCTGGCTTCAGAAGAGAAGGATGGACTGAGGCAGTGACACAGAAATTGGGCTGAAGAAATTGACCTGACAGAGATATTTGATTGTTTGAGGTCAGTGGAGAGAACGTGCTGCATGAGGAGAGAACTCAGTGGTGTTGGCCCCGTTAAATTTCAAGCTACGCTCAGATGAGGCTTTTCAAATGAGCTTTCATTTGTTTTAAGCTGTAAACACAAAACAAACATATTATCACATGACAGCGACAGTGCTAGCTAACAGTTGCCTATTTGCCCATCCAGCAGATATTAGCATTTATTTGAAGTTGCATTTCTATCCTATAAGTCATGAGAATGGTAAAAGTGAATCAGAACAGTAAAGTTGTGGGATTAAAACCAAAACAATGAGCTGAAAGATGCTGAAACGCTACGTAAAACTGAAGTGGGCTGAAGAGTTGGGTACTTGTGGCCACTTTGACATCACACGTTCTGATTTGATCCATTGGTAATATAAAAGTATAAATTAGTGCAGCTTTAACATTTATAACTACAAAAAGGCATGCAGGAGTTATTTAAGAATGGAGTGGTTTTTTGGAAGTAAGTTAGCTAAACATGCAGTGGTCTTCGTCCTCATGAATTAAACACTGACAGAGGGTCAGCTTGTGTTGCTTGGGCTACTTTATATCCTCTCAGTAACAGCAATAATTGATTTATGAGACTAATTTCTTGTCGGTGGCCATTTACATGAAAATCACTCAGGTTGTTCGTGAAACCGGTTTGTGTTGTCATAATGATGGCACAAGCGACTTCAGGGTAAAGCCCCAGCTAAGCCAATTAGCAAGTGGAAGATACAGTACGTCAAAGATTAGCCAGCTTACCCGACAGTTTCCTCTGACTGCATCTGTACAACACTGTCGCACAGGGTTTCCTTGTGAAGACGGAGGAGAAGTGTTTGAAGTCACAGCTAACTATTGCTCCTTATTACCAGCACGAGTCACAGCCCCAGGCAATGAAAACACACTATCAAAGTAGTGCAGTTCATACCTTATTTTTAGAACTGACAAAGCCACATAGGCCCAATTTAGAATCAGAATATTCATATCACAAATACTGTGTTAAGTTGATAATAGGTTAAGCCTGCTAACAATAGCAGGCAATGATACTGTCCTTTTGTTTCTTGCAATTCAACTCCCAACCTCCCTTGCCACGTGTTAACCGGAGAGCTAATCAGTACTCTAGTCTCAACCAGCAATACTCACCAAGCCCTGAGATGACAGAGACATCTGATATAAATCAAAAAGGCTATTGCTGTCAATGCTGAGGACGTACAATCCATCCCATAGTGTGTCTGCTGTTCCCATGGCTTAATAGCACAGTGTGACTGTTTTTGTGTGTGTGTCCAGAGGAAAGACACACACTTTAAGAGCCACTCATCAAAACCCCAACAGGTCAAACCACTGAGGTACTGAGCAGAAAAGTCCTGGGAGCAATCCACTGAGGAACATTAGCAAACACAGAGTTAAAGACAAGAGTTGAGGTCTACACTAAATAAAAAGGGTCTGTGTCCACACACTGTACAAGTCACATAAGTCACACAAGCCACAGACAGTATCCATCATCTTCAGGCGTTCCATCAAGACGTTTAGCATACAATGCTAATCCTGCTCACCTTTTCTAGACATGTAGCTCTTAAGTACATCAAATAAATAAATCATTACCTCATTCATTGTAAAACTTAAAGTTGCATTAATACGTTTTTTTGGCCTCCACAACAAGCCACAAATAATACACATTTACCAGATTATTGCCTTATTAACAGTTGCTGAGTCACTGAGAACACGTGCTTGCTGCTGGAGACACTGCTGATGAGGGCAGTGAGACTGAACCAAAACAGTAATGTTGTGGGCCGCAAAACCAAAACCATTAGCTGAAAGATGCTAAAACACTGCGCAAAGCTGCAGAGTCAGGTGATCATTCTCTGTGGGTTTGTCAATACAAGCAACATGTTTTACATTATACACAGTCCTTTCATCCACTGTTAATATAAAAATATTGATAAGCGCAGCTTTAATTATGGGTTATAAGTATAAGACTGTCACAGTAAAGACTGGCTGCCTCCTTTTAGCTTGTGTGACACTGAAATCTCCTGCTTTGATGTGTGGCACACAACAGGATGCGTTGCATTGCTCTATTCCAGTTACATGTCTAATAGCAAACATTAGCTCAAATGGTCTGAAGACATATTGGCTATCGTTGGCCTCATATCCTGTTTCCTCGCTGTCTAAAACAAACAGAGCCATGGCATGGAGGAGGAGGGCAGAGAAGCTGAAAGAATTCTGGACAGGAAGCATCAGGGATCATGGAAGAGATGGTCTTAATGCTTCGTGTTCTGTTTGTTTATCTATCAGTCGAAACAACATATGTGATCTACCACTACGACATCTATATATTTGTTAAACTGGTTGACAAATGCAGGCAGTAAGATCTGAAAGATACTGTCAAATGTCAGCCTGAAGAGTATCTCTGCTGCTCTAATTTCAACACATAATATTTCCACAGCTCAACACCTCCTGGGCTGCCTACTCTGTACTTGGCTTCAGCTCAGGACTCTACACGGCTTCATACAAACCACGCACACTGAGAATACCAAGCGCGAGTGTTAGGCTGCTTTTGAGCCAGAAAACGGGCTTAACCAGGATATGTGAAACCCATTTTGGGCCTGCAGTGGATCTGTCTGCAGCTTGTCACAGGAGCTGAGCAGTGGAACCACAGACACACCAGTCCTGTCCAGATCACATTTGTACAAGAAAATGTCAAATCCTCCATCTTTGGAACAAATTAGCATGTATTTTTACAGCTTCCTTCTTTTAATTCCTATGGCCGTCACTTAATTAACAAAAAAAGCATTCGTGTACACAAGCTCAGTTAAGTCACTCAGTGATCTTTTCACAGAGAGCCTGCCCTGTTTATCCGATTAAGAAGCTTAAGGAGCTCTGATATATTTGGCATTTAAGGCAGCACACTTTGATAGTGGTAGTTTTAAGATGATGATTCAGAGACGAAGCACAATCTGAATTAGCAAAATAAACAGACTTGATCACCCAACTGAATGCCAATGAATACATCAATACAGTCTCCAAATAGCTGCTAAAATATTGAGCACTTGAGGCTGTTCCCCACAACTAAAAGGAAATCAGAAATCTAGGCCTAATGCAATGTTTACTATTTGTCGTTTCTTCCCATCAGGTTTCCTACTTTTATCTCCCAATCAGGTACGTAAAACATTTTGTAAACTCCGCTTTACAGCTGAAATAATTACCAATCGATTAGTTGATCGACAGAAAAATATATTTTGATAATTGATTAATTGGACTATGGCTACGACTATTTTATTTTATATTTAATACACCAAATTGAGTAATTGATTAACTGAAAGAACAGCTGTTATATCAATTGATAAGGAAAATAAATGTTGCAGCTGTACTTTTTATGTATATATAGTTAGTTTTTATTTCATAACACTATGGACACAAAACATGCATGTGAACTTTAAACAAGTTCAACAAGAGACAACAAGATACACTTGAAATAATAGCACCTTTTAAAGCGCATAATTACTTGCAAACACCAATTCATGCAGCCACAATAAAACACCAGAACATCCAAATGAACTGCTTGCTCTAAAATGTCAGGCAGAAACGACTTGTTCCTGTTGTTTTGCAACACCTCGTGATGTTCATCCAACCTAACACCATGAGAACAGGCAGAAACACAGCCTCCCACTGGTGCTGACGGCCCGGCCACTGGATGCTGCAGGTGTCAGTCGGCCCCACAGCTGCTCTATGAATCTCAGCGGAGCCGACTAGCTCCACTGAAATATCGCTGAGAAGGGCCGCTGTATTCATGGCCCTTCAGGAAACGGCACTTTGCTGACTAATGTGGCGGGAAGCTGAGGTCAGTGGGCGGGGTCGAATGAGCATCTAACTCAGGCGAGGTGTGGCTCACTGATAAACTAGAGGAGGTATGAGGGCAGAGTCTGCTGGAGACGAGGCAGGGGGAAGTAGCGTGGCGTAAAGAGCTGCCTCTGGTGTCTTGTGGTATTTGTAGTTTGCTTCCTCCTTTTGTTGTGGTTTATTAAGAGTGAAGTCCTGAACCAGTTTACTGTATATGAAACATAAAATGTGGCTGTAAGATGGTCCTGTTCAGCTCTTTCTGCACTTCCCCTAATGTGGAAAAAAAGACTCAATCATGGGGTGTAGTCAAAAAATCCATTATGTTAACATTAAGTTGAAAAGGCTGGGATCACTTTTGTTTTCGATACATCTCTCCAATGGTAAAATGTCAAATATAAGCAAAACTATCAAATAAACCAGGTTCAAATTAGTCCACATAACTGTTTTCAAGTCCTGAATCACTTGTGAATTGATTTTCAAATAGTGTGAAATTAAACAACAAAAAAATGCTACACTCTCAGCTATGGTTCATACCAAACAAATCTTCCTCGATGTTAAGTCTTATTAGCAAAGCCCTGAGGCCCCTGGGCTGGCGGCTGGTCTATTTGCCTAGTTTACAGCACTGGATAATTGCAGGGCTTGTTTTTAGAGGTGAACCCTGTTGGCCTGTATTCTTCATGGCCTATTATTTTTCCTCTTTATCCAAAGACTGGCGAAGACCATAAACTTTTACAGGTTTGGGCGGTCCTACTGACCAAGTCATTCAAACGCACAGCACCATATGAGTTCATTACAACGTAGCCGGCTCGGGTCTGGCTGCAAGACTTTGTTGTTTGTCATTTTCCATCTATGTCACTTCTCCGCTGCTGCCCTCTGATAAATAAGACCATAAAACACACCCAATAATAAACTTTATAAGTTAAACTGCAATGGCTGTTATGAAACATAATTCTGTATGAATGAATGAATGAAATCTTGCAGAGTGAATTCAACATGTGACCACAAAATGTAGAAAGAGAATAATGAAAAATATTTATTTTTAACAGAAAAAATGATGACATTATATTTGATTGTGGATCCATATTTCCATGTTTCACCTTATGGTCATTTTTAATAATGTTATGTGAGCATTATACGTTATTAACTAGGATTTACTATATAACATCCCTCTTAAGTGGATGGTACTTTTATAACACAGCTTTTCAATGTGATTGAAAGGAGAAAAAGGCTAGCACTCTGTATTATTGCAAAGCAGGTCATTTATCATTGAGCTTTCCATTTTCATTTAAAGAACTGTATTCCACCGCTGCAAGCATTGTGATATTCAAACACATCAAATAAGCACCACAGCTGCTTACAACCTGCAAAGTTATATAAACAGAGAAGGTGAAGAGTAAAAGCACATATTGGCTCACTGTGCAGTCCATAGCACAAGGTACTATACACAGGAAATGGTTTAGTGGGCAGTAATCCTAAACTAAACGTAGTGTTTTGAGCGTTTCAAAGCATACTGTCCTGGTTTCGCCCTCTGCCTTCACAATTGCAGCCACTGAATGAAACCTCGAACCCAATCTGTCTGGGTTTAACCCAAGTTGTAAAGTAACAACATGCAGTGAGGCTACTAAACGGCCAGCCGATTTCGACGACAACCAAATGACAGCCAGTGTGGTGATAAATTAAGATGTGTAACACAACCAGCAAACAGACACATGTCACCGTCTGGTGTGCAGTTAAAGGAGCGGAGCTGTCCTTTCAGCACCGCCGTCAGGAACACACCGCGAGCCGCCTCAAGACTCCTCTACTCTCACACAGCGGAGGAAAATCCCCGCTTCAGAGAAACAGTAAGGATAACTTTCACTGGTCGCAGCCACAACAAGCGCCATCCTCCTCAAATCATTTGCACTTTTCTGTTTAAAGAATTCAGCTCTGACATGTATTATTCCCAGCTGAAGTTAATTACGAGGAAAGGAGAGACGTTATTGGCCTACTTACCATCAATCGCCATGATGTTCTGTTGGGCTTCCACCAAAGCGGGCGGTGAAGAAGGGGGAGCGGCCCACTGCACGGCTGAGGGAGGGGGAGCTTCATGGTGTGGTACAGTCCATGAGACACCTGGGAGGAAGCTGACTGTCTGAAACAAGCCCTGCACAAATATCTACACTAATCTAAAGCTAAGAGAAAGCATGCTACATGTGTTAAACATTAACATAAACCGATTTTCATAGCTCAGGAAATCATATGTTTTATGTGAGGCAGAGTATATCGTCGACAACTACTAATACTACAATAATGTAGCTTAATCACATTATTAACCCACAAGAAGTTGATATAATTATTAGATGCTGCATAAATATATTTTAAGGTGGTTTCATGTTTTCAAATAGTAAGTCCTTTGTGTGACTTTGCTCACAATCAAGTGTTGTTAGCATGTAACATAATTCCCCATTGGTACGCAAACTCCTAACCCTTGTAAGAAGCTAATATATCTTAATAATGTTGCTCAGTCTACTCAAATCAACTTTCTTTGACATCTCCTTAATGTGTTGCAGTCAGTGGACTTTATCCATATTAATATCCTTAGCTAATCCAAAAGTTAATTTAGCTTGGCTTCACATTTAGGCCATATTAGATGCTAATGCAGCGTTAAACGCTAACACAGCTTAATAATGATGCTATGTAGATGCAAATACAACATAGATTAACCAAAACAAAAGATAATAGTTATCTATTATCTGAGATAAGCTCAGTTAAGCCATATTATTAAACTATATTAGAAACTAATATGTTTATTAGATACCAATAGCCTACCACTTAATAATTTGGCTTAGTTTATCTAAATCAACTAGATATCTACTAAAGACATCTTCCTTTAATGGACTTTATCCTGATTTGAGTTTGAAGCTTAAAGAATAATATCCAACCCAAAGCAAGTCAATGCTCAAAGTACCAGCAATGGAGATGAGCTTTGCGTTTCTGAAGCCAGTATTTTATAGCATCTTGAGGGAAATGATCAGCTCTGTTCAGCTGTGGCCCTCAGTCCTGCTTCGTGTGACTCAGTGCTGCTGGTTCACCCACTACCTTAGCTGTTAATCATCTCCTGATTGCTGATGGCTGGAAAAGAAACCAGCAGGGCTCTGATTCCTGAGAACAGACCGCCGCTCTGAAAATCTACAGTAAGTGTTTCTGTCAGCCCCTCAGAAGCAAAGAACAAGAGCCTGTTCCTACACACTCTTTGCTGACAGGCATCACTCATACAGGAAGAAATCCACCACAGACCTTTGTGGGAGTTGTTAAAAAGCATTCTGGGAGTCAGAGGGAGTCACTAAGAGAAAAAAACTAAATAATAAATTGCAACACGTCATCATAAAGCAACTCCTGAAATGTTCTGATCAATACTGATATCGAGGAATGTAAAAGCATGTGATGGATTTGTTTCCCTGTAGTGTGAATGTTAAAGGTCAGGAATTAAATACAGCACTGGAATAAAATATTAATAAGCAGGCAGCAGGCATTGGTGCTAATGAGAATATCTGTTCAGTCCTAACTGTGTTGCATTTCGTAGCCATGTGCTTCCACCAGAGGTGTAGATACAATAAAACAGCAAGGAAGAAGTTAGAATATATTCAGATATTACTTACATTCTATTGTGCATCAAATCCTTCACACTGCATGGTATGTTACTTCTTGGGGCAAAAAAGCCCAGTGCGACCTATGTGTAATAGTTTTTACCTGCCTTTTGCATTAATGATACAACACAAACACAACTTATATTGTAATTACTTCATTGCCTTCAGTACCCTGTATTTATTTTAGTCTGATCTAAATGGCTCTCTGTGCTGTTGCATCTGCACCGTTTCCTGCTGAGGTTCATTAAACCTTGATATGTTTCTATCTGCAATAATACAATTGTAATTAAGCTTATCCTGCTATTGCCATCTTTGTTAGTCAGTCTTGAAAATTCTACTGCCTGCTTGCGTTCATTTCTCAACTGAATGCCTAAAATGTAAACATACAGTCCACTGTATAAAGTGGAAATTTCAGTTCATTCATTCAGCCTCCTGGAAACATGCAGCTGTTGCATTGTGTGAACCCTGTTGTTACAATAGAATTGTAAAACCCAGTACATTTCATTTTGAGGTTCAATTTACACTTATCACGCCATGATCAGGTTGCCATGGATACATACAGCAGCTGCTGAGCTCTACCTTGTGATTCCCTGTCAGAAACAGGCAAAAGTTACCCAATCGATGCATTTCTAACAAACTACCTCTTTGTGCCTCTAATTTTAGAATTCTCATTTTCAGTGTATCACAGTATTTACACAGGAGACTGTATACATTAACACATATAAATTTTCTGAAAAATGCTTAGTAATATAATCTCACATGCAGTTTAAATAGCATTACCTATACATGAAAACTGTCTTACAGAGAAGAGCAATAGATGATGATGATGATCAAAGACAGAGCAAGTTATAATGCTTTGGCAGTATCCTCACAGGTTCCTCACCTCATGAGTGCAGCACAATGATGATACTAATCAGCTACATCAAGTTAAAAATCTCTAAAACCTGTAAACACCACTCTGTTGATGACTGATGTCCACCCCATCTTTCTTATTAACATTCTGAGGTGTCTTTTACTTCTCAAACTAAATAGGTACATGACACACTAAGACTGGAAATTCACTTATAATGCATAGATACAAATGTTGAGACAAATTTAAGCTGCTCTACATCCCATTTAGCTTGTAACTGCTTAATATAAAGCAACATCTCCTTGCCACCTCTTCTTATAGGCTGCACATCCATCAGTTGTAATTTTCCCCTCAGATTCAGAAATCAGTAGGGAACAGTAAACATAAACTAGAAAATTCCGAAAGAAATTTTAATGTGTGCCTGAGGCGGCCACTGGACCCTGGCGCCGTCGTCAAAGACCAAGTCGCATTTGGTACCGCTCAGCCTTGCTACCGTGACCACAA
>JAVQJL010098055.1:0-28839 GCA_036024295.1 Nannoperca obscura
CAATGTTTCACAACAGGAGGATCCAAACTGAGCAGAACCACTGACACAGCAGAATGCTACAAACATACATGAACTAATGAAAAGCAGAGAAGCATGCCATGATATCCTGTGATCCTGTGAGCCGCAACAAATGTCTTTACTCATTACTTTCAGAATTATTAACTTCAGTTTTATAGCACATTTCTAAACAAACCCATTAAAACTGTACAAAACAATATAAAATGTAAAATAATAATAATAAAACTCAAAAGGAAAATAAAGCATTTTTAGCCATAACTGTAAAGACCAGTTCAGACCGAAGATTCTCTGGTCTCCAATGTGACGAGACCAAACTGTGTGTGGTTTCCATGGCAATGATGTCGTATTTCCAGGCTTCTTACTTTTGTAGCTGGATATAATTTGAAGCATCTTAAACTATGAATGAAGATAGTGAAAGTGAGTTACTTTTGCATTTCTAGTGTTGATTGACGGCGAAAACGTTAACTGCGAGTCCTTCAGTCCAGCGTTTTTCAGGTGTAAACTGTGAATCACTACGCTGTAGGAGGACCAGTGAATGTACCATTAAGTGATCAGCAGGAAGCTCGTTCGACTTATTAGCAAAGCTCGTAAAACAGACCACAATAATGATGAGCGCTGCTGTGTGTTATTGGCCCCATGCAACAGTTGCACAGCTGCCAAACCTCCGCAGATGGAGGAGAAACGAGCAGGTAAAAAAATAACAAAAGTCTACGACACACAAGTGAAACCAGGAGGAAACAAATAACGGCTGATGTTGGCAAAGAAATTAAGAGATCAACTGAAATTGCTGAGCAGCAGGGGGAAGAGAGGACGAAAGAGAGCAGCACAGAGGGATTTGTGTCCAGCCATGTGTGTTCATGCTTTAGCTAGCTCAGGGAGTCTGTTCCAACACGATGAATGGAGACTAAAGATATTAGAATTTGAGACAGAAAGAGAGAGAGAGAGAGAGAGAGAGAGAGAGAGATATCAAACAGAGGCTGAGAGGATAGGAGGTGGAAATCCTCTTTTTTTCCATTCTTCCCAATAGAGAAATGAGAGAGTTAATCCTCAGGGGCTTACATTTGTTTTTTCTCTATCTCTCTGTATTTCAGTATCTCTGCCTTCTGACATTCTCTCTGCTCCCTCCTGATCTTCGCTTCCCCTCCCTCTCAATCTCTGTGTTTTTCTGCTCTCGTTCTGCTGTTAACCATCATCCATATTTGCATCTCTTCTTCCTCCCCTCCGTATCCCTCTCTTGTTGAATTCCCCCCTCCCCATCCCTCTCATTCCTTGCAGGGTTTATGGGTTTATGATGCATGGTAATCTCGCCACAAACACATTTATCTGCTCATTTTTTATCTTCCTTTCCCTCTCGTTTTCTACCCCCCCCTAGTGTTGCTCAGCTGGGCTCTGAGCTGTGGGATGATGCTTATAGGATATTTACATTTGATTTGTGCATACCGGAACAGAGTGAAATGTATACGCGGAAGAACCGAACGAAACACAGGAAAGAGTAAAGAAGAGCTGAATAAGACAACACAGAGCAGTGAATACAAATTCAGAGCACAGCAGCGCAGATAAAGGCCAAAGTAGAGCAGAGCAGAATTAAAATGAAATCACTGCGAGGCCTACATGCAGAATAAGGAAAAAGTCTCATCTGATGTTTAAAAATCTGTGCGAAAAGAAATGTCTTCCTTCCATCCATCCATGTCTCTCTTGACCCACGTGTAGTGGTTGATCTGTGTCTAAAAAGCAATAAATAACGCATCACATTTGGGTCAGAGAGTATTGTTTTCCTGCTTCTTGTGGAAACCCAGCGCAGGTGGCTTTGTAGCGGTAGGCTTGGTTGATCAAGCCAAGCCTGTAATCTCATATTGGAGGATCACTCCATATCTTGCATCCTGCTTTGAGCCCCCCTCCAAAAAGCAATTTCCCTCCCTTGTGAAATGCCATTTTCTCCTGATAGTAGATCCCCTTAAGCTTCCAAATTAAACGTTGTCACCTGATGTCATCACTCAGTGTTCCCAGAGCTGTGGCGATTACATCATCACCTGTGTTACAAGCAAACATCAAGGGCAGATTTTCACACAAAATCAGGCCCCAACAGAGAGGATCTTCCCAAAGCCCCTAAATAAGTGTCACACATCTTCACTTCTCTGTCCACAGAAAGTTATTCCAGAGACAGATGGATTACCAAATCAGGTGTTTTCTCTTCTTCTTGGTTACTTTAAAACGCTAAAGACCTGCAGGGTTGATAAACGCAAGTGTTTTCTTGCACGGCATTCCAAGATTCCTGGATATTAAAGTTCACGTTTAATAGCTGCCATTTGAATTTGCCAATCTCCAAAGGTGCCTAGGGCATGAAAAGGCTGAAATATGTCAGTGACATTCTATTGTAAGTTGTAATTTAATGCCAGTGTTAGCTCTGTTACAAGGAGGATTTGAAATTGCTGGATATTTTATGAAATGAGAGTCCATTTTGTAAGCATCAATCCTCGCAATAGTTTGGTCATTGCTCACTTGCAGATTACTGTGCCCTCTCACTTTGGATTTTGTGTGCAGTCGAAAATGATGTAAAGCTGAAAGAGTCTCTAAAACGTCTGATATAACACTCACTTTTAAGCTGGTGCTCTTTTTCAAAAGGCGTACAGCTGAGTGCAGGAGTTGTATACTCTTAGACCACTGCCCTGCAAAGATGACAAAGGACACCCAAAGGAGAGGGTGAAAGCATTAAATCCCCATGTGGTGTCCAGACAGCATTTATAGTGACATTCTTCTGTTACCCTCCAACGATCCTGGAGAAGTGAGGGCAGCGTGAGCAAGCGAGAGGAGGCAGTCGTTTTATCCTCGAAGGCTCCATTGAAGATTGATGCTCCAAAGATGCCTCATATGTAGCTTATTGCCATTTTCTGATGATTCATCCGTCGGCCATCATCGTCTGCCATCGTCACCGACAGCTTAGCCTGTCTGCAGTTGAAAATCAGCCTTTTTGTCATCCTTAAGTGGCCACACAATCAACAGGTAATAATGAGCCTCCAGAGCCCATTAATCACGCCCACTGCCAGTTTTTATTGCACTCACGCCTCACAACATCCACAAGTACACAAGTAATAGCACGCAAACTCAAACCGATATTCCAGTATATCAAACCGGCAAAATCTGTTATTGAGTTTTTAACAGATCAATCATAACCAAGCAGGAAGTGAGGATAATTTAATATTAACAACCTTGTTAATAATAACAACCTTTTGGGGGGGTACTTCCTGATGCCCCACGCTGTCACTGCTGCAGCCAGGTGAACCTCTGGAATAATTCAATCACATGGGGAGTTGTTTGTGTTTGAGTGGGCAGAAGGGGCAGTATCCAGAGTTTTTTATTGATGTGTGCTTTTCTATATCTAGCTCTCAATAAGTCAGACTGCTGGGTAATCAATACTGGTAGAGGGCATTAAAACTCTGTGTGTGTTTGTGTAAAATCCCTGGAGAGCGAATCTTCTCCTCTCTAATTCCTGCTCCTTATCTGTCCGCCCACACACCCATCAGTGTCACATTTTTAAAGATATATGAGGCTGATCGTTAACGAGTTTGAACATTTTCCTACTCTGCTTTACACTCCCGAGAAAGGCTGATCAGGACTGTTGTGCACCCTCCACTGGCTATATGTGTTAATATTGTAGAAACAGGAAACTGCTGCACTTTGCATTTTCTGCTTGTTGTGTTAACATTTCCTGTTGCACCCGAGTGTGTCTTGTTTTGCAAATGTCAGACATTTTTTTCTGTAGGTTAAGGAAATTATTTCTAACTGCCAGTGTGGCATTAAACAGAGCTTGAACTTTAACTGGTTTCTTGTATAGACGATGCGTAAAGACTTCAAACACATTTTTCATAACCTATTTTGAGAACTTAGGCTTCCATAAAATAAGTGTTTCAAAGACGCCTGATACCTCGCTCTTTGTCCTTTTTTGATGATAGATTCATGCATCTTTGGCCACACAATCAATGCCTAAATACAAACCTCCAGAACTGATAAATCACATCTAATGCTGGATTCCTTTGTGCTCCAGACTTGGAACAATTACAAACAAATGCCCCATCAATAAGGCACAAATGATGTAAGGAGCTATCGTGACCTCATTGACCCACTTTTGGAGGCACACGTGTCATTAGTAGATGAGAAAACAGGGTTGTTTTGATGTGGTTTGGTATAAAGCTTTGGCAGACGCACACTATCGTTTCAGGGGAATTCTCACTTCAGTATCTCATTTTGGAATTTTACGCTGCAGCTCCACTTAATCTGCAGTCATGCTGCTGTAAGCATTACATTTGCTGTAGTTAATGCATGCAAAATCAGCACGCCAGTAAAATAAATGTACTGTATGCATGATCTGCATGCAAATAAAGCCGAAGCAGTATTGTCGCAGCAAACAGACTTCCATCTCAGAGAATTGTCAAGTAATTCTTGACATTTTGTCATAACTACTGCAACGACAAGTGTGTGTCTCACTGGAATCACCTGGAATTGGTATGCAAAGGATTGTGTAGCCAAAGTTTTCAGCCCTGCCACCAAACATGATTCATTCTACCAAGCCTCAAGTCGTTGGCTGAGGCAAAACTTGAACTGCCTAATTTAGAAACTCCCCATATCATAAAGGCACAAGCCAACAGAGAGAATGGATGCTTGTCCTAATAATGCCCTTCTGCTGCTTCTGAGTGTGGAACTGGTGTAGACTGAAATAACTGAGAAACATAGCCCAGGGCTGCACATGCATGCACGTACAGCCACATAAACACACACAGGACAATGACTGTGTGGCTTTCTTTCAGCAGCAATATGCCAAATGGAGAAGGCACTAATCTGAGAGAGAGAGAGGTAGAGATACACAGCAAGTGACAATGAGAGAGAGAGGGGAGAGGGAGCTGATGTGACCTCAGATAAGCACTTTTGTTCATTTTCTATCTCTTTTTCTACAAAGCTAAGACACACACACACACACACACACGCAGAATCTCCTTGTCACTTTGCCTGCCGCTGAGTTGTCACGGTGACAGAGGAGGTCATCTGGATGAATGCCTTCTATTATGGGCTATGTGCTCAGATCCCCGTTTGGAGGTCAGAAGGTTAAACATCCAATCAGCACGCAGCGTAGCTAAACCTTTTGAAACCAAGAATCGCAATAAGATTCCAGAGGAATCAATGGATGTCAATGAGGACACATTTCACAGGCAGCCATGAAGTTTAATCCAGGTACAACCAGATGGGGAAAGACTTTAGGTAATTTACGCCTCCAGTAACTGAGACTTTGCCCAAATTCAATATCTATGAATTTGGCCACTATTGTCACTCAGTGCAGTCAGTGTTTCCACAACAGCTGGTTTGGAAGAGCATTGTGTACACCTTAAACTATGGGACACTGAATCCCAGGATTCATTGGATACATATAAATGAATGGATGGAGAGGGAATAAAGACAGAATAATGTGTTGGGTATAGTTTGATTTTAGTTCATCATGCATCTCAAATCAGAAGTGAATGACACTCATAGGCCGATGTCTGGTTTTTAATATCTGCTGAATTGGGATCTAATAGCAAACCAATACATTGATGTAACCCTGGTGCACAGATATGGAGGGATCGCAACATACTACGAGTCACACAGCAGTATACTCATGACTTTAGAAATGCATGTGTTTACATAAACAGAGTCATAAGCAGCATGTTGATCAATCTTATTGGAATTCTGGACTTTTTGTTAACATCCTTAATCGGTGGTGCTTTTACATATCTGTGTAAAAATCTGCTTGTCTGTTATCTTCCATGGTGTCACACCCAACAGTTTCACACTTAAAATATTCAGTGGTTTGTTTTCTGTACTGTGGTCCCTGCCTGTCCTGCTGTCTGTGACTCTTTCTACCTATTTGTCTTTTTCCAGTTCCCAGTCTGCACTTGAAGGATTAGAATGTGCTGTTCTGAAATCGGCTCGTCAGCCTGCCAGTCACTGATAAGCACTCCCAGGATCGATTAGATCTGCCTTTTAATCTATTCAACTTTTTTCCAGGCAAATGGAAAAATGCTTAGTATGGGGGAGATGTGAAGTGTGCGATATGGCGACTTTGGGTACACGCGCCCAGAGGGCAAATGCATTGTAAGCCACATTTTCATGCATGGGATCATATTAAATATGCATTTCTTCAAGTCCTCTTTAACACGCTGCTGTAGGCAGATGCAAGCTAAACAATTCAGAATCATTTTCTATTAACTATGAAGGACATAGATCATTACTGACAGAGACAGAGGCAAAAACAGAAGGATGTCTTTCTAAAGAGCGAAAGAAAGGAAAGGCAACACAAACAAATATATTAACATAATGAAAGCAAAAAAGAGAATGACTGAAAGAAAGAATTTGAGATAAAGCGCTCAGAAAATGATATGCCAGTCATTCCCAGCCGTGCTCTATCTCTCTGAAAGAAACGTAGCCAGTTTAACTGAATGCTAAACAGCCGGGTGGGACCTGACGTGTCAATGCCAAGTCACAGATTCCACACACAGGGAAAGAAATGGTGGAGTGTACCTTTAGCTCATTACTGGTGTCGGATGTCTTGAGGGTTTTCTCCTCTGCACAGCGACACAGATCTGCCTGAGAGAAAGAGGAGAGGAGGGGAATTCAGAATAATCACATGTAAGAAGTACCGTTTATTGAAGGGTTCAAAGACATTATACATGACATTTGTGACGTCGTTAGATAAATGTACTGAACATCTCATTGTGTTGTACGGGTGATTATGCAGTGGATAGAGGAAGAGCAGAGATGTGTGGCTTGCAAAACAGGAAAGAACCACATTTAAGATTTAAAAGCCTTCATGAAAGAGAACATGACATAAAAGTACTTAAAATAGTGTCATGAAGCTGTCATATTCTCTTTCTAATCCTGCTTTCTTAAGCTCTGATAATGAATTTTACGTTTTCAAGCCATTAAATAACTAGATGAAAGAAAGCAGCAGGCTGAGTGCGTTCCAGCAGAGATACTGTAGATTTGGGATTTTCAAACGCTCATATTGCCCTCGCTGTCTTCCCAAATGTATTTCTCTCACATCAAAACAACTGCACTGTAGTAAATCATGACTGGAGTGAGTCAAATAAATGACATTTAATTCATGTCTTGACTTTAACTGATTTATTACAGTTTACGTCTGACCCGGACAACAAAAAACCAAACAGCTCTTTGATTGGTTGGAAGGAAGTCACGGGCAACAAGCACACTTTTAAAGAAGGATTTGAGCTCAGCCAGCTTCCTTCAGTGATTTATTGCAGCCCATGGTGTCCTGACACAAGCAAAAGTCAGACCTGGTGAAGGAAACCCCACGACCCTCCGCTCTTTGCTTTCACCTCGTCTATTATTCTCATACATGAATGTGAGCAGAGGTAAAGTGTTCACAAGGACACTTCAGCATGACCCTTTCTTGTTTATGGGACTGTGTCTCTAACTGCAGAGCCAAGCAGCCACCTCCAAACATCAACAGATACACTTCAGCTTTAAATAACCAGCTGCTGTTACATAATGGCCACTTCACTGCTGCTGTGATGGTGTAAGAAAAACAATAGATGTTTGTACTGCAGATAATGTCCAACCGCAGGCAAATCAGATTGATCAAATTTGTCCACACTGTTATTTGTCAGTGATCAGATCGGATTTGTGCATGGCTAACATAGGCGTCAGTAACCACGTATGCTGGTGGCACGGAAGCATGAGTAATGGAGATCCATCAACACGTCCTCCTAACTGTTGTGCTGTCAAGTCACGGTGCAGAACTCCTGTAGCAGCAGACAAACTCAGCGAAAGAGGAGGCTCTCTGACTTCTGTCACTCAGCGTGTGGCGCTGTGAGTGACGCAAAATACACTTTGATACCCGATTTGGGCGGCCAGAGTCTGAAATGAGAGGCATCTGTTAAAATCCAATTGGAATTTCATTACAAACCACAGTTTTCTGCTGCCTAAACTTTGTGAAATCAATCTTGATGTGCCAAAAAACTGATTTGGGCTGGCAGTCAAAATGAGTGTATGCAGCAGTATGTCACAGTATAAAAGGCAGACCTCTCCAGCTCGTATAGCTTCCTCTTTGGGTGCGTGCTTTCTATCTGGCACCTGGTTGCTGCCCACCCTCACAACCTGAACGCTGTTGTTGGCTGGGAGCTACACACCCACTGCCCAAAGGTTGACGCCCAGAAACATCTGGCAGGGGGCAAGATCTCTGCAGATACCTACACCGCCACACACATCTGGTTGGTCATAAGTGATGTTTGATAGGAATTATTTTTGTGTCTGTACATTGTCTTTTAGGAAAACCTCATTCTGCATTTAAAGATTGTGTTCAGGACGATTGAAGATTAGAACTGATCGCAAATGGTTTTGAGGGAATTTGTAATAGAAGCCGCTGCCTTTATGTTTCAATGCATATCCAGATCACCTGAGGTGTTAGCTGGGCAAAGAAATGAGCAGGACATGCTCCCCCCTCCATCAGTAACTACCAGTGAGAAGCCCTTGAGCAAGCTACTTAACCCTGGACTGTCCCGGTGGAGTGGCTCAGGGCCTGTGGTGGTGCTGAGTGGTTGTACGGAGCAGCTCCCCTGCAAGAGTGTTAAGCTGGGCGTCACTGAAAATGAAATTTTATGATTTGTACAAGCCTTCAATGGGTGAATGAGGGTAAAAAAAAATCTGAATAATGCAGCAGCAACACAAGATTTAGTAAAAGAATGTGTTTCCTTCCATCTCGTGATTATTATGTGGGTGTGATACATGAGTGGAGACATGAGGAAAAATACTGCGAGGGAGATATTTTATAACGTCTTAATGGCTAAATATCAAAAGGGCAAAAACTGCCTTTATCTTCTGTGTCACAATGCTTTTACCCACATCTTTATAAATGTGCAGTGAGATCACACAGCTCCGAGGACTGAGACTGCCATAATTAACCTCCCCTCCGTTTTTTTACACAAACTAAAGATCAGCACTTTAGTGGAAGTAGCTGTAGTGGAAACGACTTTAGCAAGAAATGTAAATGTGTCTGTTGGAATGTGTCATGTTCCTTTTTTCAGACCAACAGTTGGAATGGAAACATTTTCACGTTAAAGGTCTTTAACATTGTAACTGAGACATTAAGACACACACTGTGGTTTTAAACATACTCGGTGACTTCCAACACTGAAAGCAGTTTACTTTATTATATTACACCGTGATATTACACATTGTGAATTAACATCTTATCTGTGGTGTGTTTCTGGGAAATTATGTTTACAGACTCATTTTAATCATGTCTATAGTTATTAAATAACTTTAATAATGTAATATTAATCTGCTAATGTAAATCTAGAAGGATTTGTTTGTTACTTTCCTAAAATATTTAATGAAAAAGAAGAATGGATTCAAATGTGTGCATTACAAGAAAGTGACAGCAGCAGTGCAGTCAAATTCAAAGTACCATCAACAAGTGTCACGAACACCTCCACCATCAGCAGAGCATTATGACATCATTATTATTCTGTGTTGGTAATTATCCCTCCAGTATAACACCAATCATCCTCACTCAATCACTCTTGTCATGTAGACGGTCGGCCTGCTTGGCATGCAGAGAACAGGGGCTGCTCTCACCTTGTTAAAGAAGAAAAAAGTTTCTGTAGTATCTGTAGCAACACAAGCTGACACGCTGTCCGTAACCGCGCCACAGACGTGTTAAAAGTGAGGCGTGCTTTATGAAGCCCTTCACTAGTCATTATTGTTTTATATGAGCAATGTCACTGTAGAATAATACCAATCACTATTGTCTAATCACTATTATTATTATTATTATTATTCTGCAGCTAAATCGGCCTGCTTTGTATGTAGACACGATTGAGCTCATTCCAACCAGAAAATGACAGCTCGTTATGTGAGGGTAAATGGATTTCACCACATTGTGGTATTGCAAGGGACCCTGAGACAATAATTGTCAATACTATGAAGTACTGTCTGAATTGGTTCTTGTGTGAATTGTGCAATGCATAAATAAAGGGGCTATTGATTGCTAGTCCAGTACCAACAACTCTGTTGCGTACATGTTTCACTACATGTGCACCGGCTCTCAGAAAGTGATAATATTTTGTATTGATTTATTTTGATGAATTGCATTCATATCTAAAGAGGGATTTTCCTCGCAATAAACATGCTGAGAGCCTACAGATCAAATGTTCATTTTCAGCAATAAATAACCGTCAAGATAAAAACATTTAAAAACGTTATGATGTATGACTGCACTCCAACATAGCCCTGGGTGTACACATTGTTGTTCTGGCTGCAGTGTGCTTCCCTTATAGGACTGTCAGTGAAAGCACTGCACATCCCTGCTACATTCTACTGTGTTTGGCTCTACAACGAGCACCCAGAGGCAAAAACACCAGCATTAAGTGCTCAGCTTTCATTTCGTAATGCACGGAATTGAATATTTCTGTTATATTGTGATACGATTTCTGATCTCTTCTGTTCAACAAAAGAAAAATAATCAGGCATGATATGATATCAGCTGCAGCTGCCAGGAACAAGGTCATTTAAGGATACAACCAGTCATCATTTCTCAGCTTAGCTACCCATTATTGCAGAAAATAATCAGAATGTTACCGTTTGTTTTGGAGCAGTGTGCAAAAAAGACATGCAACCCTGCTCAAACACACACACACACACACACACACACACACACACACACACACACAAAATGTGCACACACATGTCATGTACACATGCAAATAGACAGTTTGAAATCCAGCCATCAGTGTTGTCTGTCATTAGCTAAAAGGCCTGAAGCTGGAGTGAGACCAGAATAATTATTCTGATTATAGTCCTCTAGCTGAACTCTATCCAAACACATTACACTCTCTTGGATTAAAATCTGGTGTTTCATCTAGTTTCTAAATCAAGATGCTGGGATTTATCCCATGATAGCAGCCAATTGGAATCTCAACATTGCCACTAAAACTGGAGAAAAGCCACGTTTCATGCAGTCCTATAAAGGCAAACAGCAATTTCTAATAGTTTGTCTGGTCTGGAGATACAAATGTTTTTTACTCCTCGCACAGCCACTGCTCTCTGGCTTTATAGGGCAGTATAACAGATGACCTTAACTTCGGGAAACTTTGCTATAAGCGCGGGCCCTGAAGTCATTCCTGACCCGGAGTTTACTGCCTCTGCAGAACTTCTTGATGATAATGGACGGTTATTGGGAGGCCCTTGTCATTCAGGACTGTCCTCTCCAGCACAACAGTTGAATGTGACCCTTTTTAAAATCAGCTAACCTGTCTTTAACATGTCATCTTAACACATGAAGGATGACTACAGCTTGCTGTAATACCATGTGCTACACCATCTAATTTAGAATTTGCATGTTTGATAGCAAGCAGCTTAAAACACCCATGATATGTAATCATTATATCTGGTGTCACTGAATGGGTGCTTATGTGAGAAAGTGATCGTATGCATGAAAATGAGAGTATGGGCTTGTAACAGTGAGCATGTGTTTATGAGTTTGATTCTCTCAGTACAACTGCAGTGAAATGATGCAAGCAGAATGTGATAGCGGCTTTGAGGATCAGCACAGTGGGCGCAGCTGGTAGCTACACACACACACACACACACACACACACATATTGGCTGGCAGGGACTGGTGGATCCCAGCTGTGTCAGTATTATCCCTGCGCTAGAATGCATTCACAGGTGCATGGGCACATAGACAAACACACAAGCACATTTCATCGTATGAGTGTATACAAGCTGCTGAAGTGTTACTATGTACTGGTCCATGCACACACCCACCCACACACACACACACACACATGCATCGTAGAAAAACGCAGGCAGTGGGTCAGGAATTTGAGGACTTGGCACCAGTTTGTAAAAAAAAAAAGAAGCTATATTTATCTATGTGACTCTTCTTTATGTAAACTCTTTAAACTTATTTTTGGTTCACAATTCCTTTCATATATTTTATCTTTGGGCAAGCATCCTCCTCTAACTATCCTCCTCCTCCTCCTCTCACCTCCTTTCTGACTCATTGCTCAGTCTAAAATAAAATGCTACACAGGAGATGCAGGTGCAAGTGGCGGGCAGTTACTTTACGGGGAACTGGCTGGTAACTACAAACCTATTTTTGATCTTTTTGAGCTCAGACGTTGCTGCTCCCACAATAGTGCTACTCCTACAACACTTGCTCTAGACAGCTGTGTATTCTTTCCACTTTCTCATGTGAAAATACAATCCTGCTCCTGTGTCAGATGCTCTGAAATAGCTCTATGTGGTTAGATAAGCCTGAAAGATGGAAGTCAGTGTTATGTATTTTTTTTCTCCATCTGCAGTGGCCAGCAATAATTTTCTATCTACCCTTGAAAACTGTAGTTTTCAGTTTCTTTGTTTTATATTGAATGAAACTTGCTGAAAAGCACGGGGAGACGAACTGCGTGAAAGACACCTTAAAGATGTTAAGCTGATAATGACTGACTATTAGAATATATGCCTCTACGTTTTCAGTTTCCCCCATCCACCATAACGGTGTGCAATGCTAACAAAAAGCAGGTACTAATAGTGCTGATGACTTCACTTCCTTCTGTTTGACCTAATCAATTAAAGATTAGTGCTGCAAATTGCCAGTTTTGTCCGACCAATAGTCCAAAACTCACAGATATTCAATTTACAGTGACTTTGACAGAGTGGAACGTGTGCATGTTGACGTGTTTGCTTGATGAATGAAATCAACTATTGATTGTCTGTTGATTGACAACTAATCTATCAATCTGGGTCCTTAAATTGTATTCTCATAAAATACAAACGCGTCAGGCCACAGGAAACTAAACGGTGTTTGAAGTAAGCTGCAGCCACTCGGCACCGCTGCTAAATCTGCAGAACGTGTGAACAGCAGGCGTGGGCGTGAGGTCACCGGCAGACATGTTGATGCTGTATGCCATTTCAAAAGCACAGTTTGATCTGAACAGCCGCGGCAAGATGGATAGTTTTTTTTATAACCCCCATCCCCCCACCCCCCCCCCCCCGCCCCCGCCCCCCCTTCAGAGCCACTTATTGATTTGTTCTACAAAGTATCAAGTATCTGACAAAACAGTCGGTACTGCAAGAGTAATTTGAACAGACCATTAGTAACATAACATGCATGAACACTTTCATCCTAAGTGCCATACATTATCATAAGTAGGTCAAGTGTACTGTTGTATATTAACCACCAAAGTTGGCAAACTGCTTGTCCCTAGCTGTCAAAACGTGCTGCTTTACCAGCGTGGCTACACAAGCTCAGCTAATTTCCATTGTATCTTAGTGACAAGTTGTCCTTGCTAGTGTGATCTGATCTTACTGTCGCATCAAGTCCATGGGACACAGGGAATTATTTGAAAGCAACGTGCTACAGATGAACAGTTTAGCTGAAACCTGTGAGCTACAAGTATTGTCTTTTCGGTGACGCTGTTGCAAAGTGCAGCCCGTTTCGGTTCTGTCCCTGGAGAAGGCAATGTTGCTCATTTACAAAACGCTGGCCGTGTTTTAAAATCAGCGAGGTAATTTAAAACTCTTAAGACTTCACCCTCAGCACACCCCCGGCCACAGACCTCTTTATTGCATTAAGATGAGAGGCTTTTATTAGCCCCTCGAGGTTCTTCTCTGCACAAACTAGTCATTTGCATCTTGTATATTTATTGTTTCTGCACATTGGATTGTATCAGTAAATTCTTCTTTCCCTGTTTATATATGCACAAATAAAAAAAAGGAAACTAAAAACATCCTCATCCTAGCATTAAAAGAAGACAGACTCTGAGGATGCAGTGCAGAGCACATGTGGTATCCTAATTTGGTGTGGGGTGTGTAGATATGAAGGATGGGTACACCAAACTGGTTGAATAGCAGGTTTTCATTTGTTAAGACCTTTGGCTTCATTCTTTTACATGTACCTGTACTGCTGCCTGCTGTATGCGCACTTCAGAGCAACGTCACTGCATCCTGTGGTGCTATTCGTCTCTACAGTAACATGCGACATAGTGTGCATAACAACAAGAGGAGACAGAGGCAGCAAGCAATACACTGCATTCAAAATGCCGTTCATAGTAACCTAAAAAGAAAGTGAATCACCTCAGACTCACTTCTCTTAGCAATTTCATTTGCAAAACTGTAAATACACAAATGCATCCACACAAAACAGAATCCCTGTGTGCACCCAAACTAATCATGTAGACATGTACAAAAGTCACACACTGACTTTGCCGTACAGCCTGACGCTGTGAGTGCTTACACAAACAGATAATGTTGGTGCGTGTTACCGACGACGAGACTGAGGGAAGAGATCTATTCTAGTTGACATGTTGACTTAGAGAGACAGAGAGAAACGAGCAACAGTCATTTAACTGACAGGGTAGGGAGGAGGGATAGAGTGCGAGGAAAGAGATAGATGATGGATAAAGAGAAGGAGAGAAGGAGAGGGAGGAGAGAAAATAAATGCTTTTTACATATTCAGTTCTGCATGGCTGCCTCGCTTATGTATGTACGTGCACACTCAGTTATGACTTGCCTGACTTGTCGATGATTTTCATTTAGATAGTTTGTTATTGTATGACACGCTCTTTTACTCACATAGCAGTTCACACGTACAAACACAAATACACACACACCCATGAATATATAATGATTTCTCACAACTGTAACTTGGCACAAGCGTGGCAGTGCAATTTGATTCGTTAAAGTCTGTTTAGAGCATAAAAATAACAATCAGATCAGAATGAAGACACTACTGACACCACATCACGTTTAGATGGAGATATCATTTCCTAAACATCAATTACGTATTTAGGAGAAAATGTTGTTGTGATTTCTGGAATATTAATGTTTTCTTCCAGCAAGATACTGAGTCAGTCAACCTTTTCTAGAAATGATCATGTACATCAGTTAAACAATCACCTGAGATCCAGCTCTTTATTTACCCACCCCATCACATGGGTTCATGTAAACACAGGCTATCATTGTCCTGCCCGCTAATTAAGGAGTCCAGTCAGAGCGCTGGATGCCTGCACGCCTCCTCAGAGAAAACTGCTGGCAGTCCGATGAATCACAGCATTCAAATGGTCTCGTGGTAAAAGAGCAGAAATGATTGAAAACCAAACGGAGGAATTCACGAGGCTGGATGAGCGATGATAAATGTATTAGCACCAGATGACATTTCCATCACCACCTCATAGATCACCATGGGGACATTTTAAATGGAGGACCGTGTGTGTGTGTGTGTGTGTGTCATATGCAGGATGAAAACACACACACAGGGACAGTAAGGACATTTGAGACAGTAAATGTGTTTTCAGTGAATTGTCAAGCGAACTTTTGAAATTAAGCACGTTTTCATCAACTGGTTTGGAGCGAATAATCTAAGCTTGTTTTTTCCATAGGTGTCTGTAAAGGCTACGCTTTACACATGACTGTGATCTGCCAGTAAACACAGAAGAAGAAGTAGAGGCTGCCGTGGCTGTCGAACACACCTACGGGATGAAAAATGGAGAGAGGTCCTCAGGCTTTAGTTTCTATTGGGCAGGTATGAGTTGTTCGTGTCAGCTAGTATCAACATTATTTTGTACTGTCTGGGGACGAAGACAAATTCATGCGTTCAGTCACGTGAGTTAAATGTTCGCTACGTCACAATTTTGCGTTTCCGTGTCTCCATTTAGTGCACCACCCCTTTTTCGACAAAAGCAAAAACCACCAAGGTTTTTCAGGAGGTTTTATAGAATCTGGCTGTTTCCATAAAGCTTTTCCTTGCGCAAATACACATAACAATAAGTTTGTGGAAACATGGCTACTGACATGTTCCACTCATGCACGCTCATGCAGGTAAACTACAGACAGCAAAGATGTAACTTCTTTATTTTTGACTCCCCGTGCCTTCAGATATTGTTTGTGTATTATTGCTTCTCTCTTTTGCAGCTCCCTTACAAACATTGTTGTAGTTCACTCACAATTGATCTGTTGTCATTGAGATTTATATAATGATACAGCTTCACTAACTCTATGTCTGCTTCTCTAAGGATGCAGATATTTTCACAAAGAACTGACCACAAGTACCCTAAACCATAGAAATCCAGCTGGAAGCACAATCACACTTGTCTTACTCCCCAACCCCCCCGTGATTGGAGAAAGGTGAAGCTCAGTCATGACAAGCAAGATGAGCTGCATATGACTCAAACTGCACTTTGAGCCCAGTGCACCCGTTTGATAAACAGCATGAACCTCTGTAGCCGCAGGGTGAGTCTGAAACAAGGTGCAAATGGCTCAGTAAATCTGGTTCCGACTCTCTGCTCCTCTCTGGCCTCCGCTCTCTTCCTTTTGGCCTGTCTCTTGGTATTCAGCGGCTGCTCTCTTGCAGCTCAGACTCTCTTATCTAAATCTCCATTCAGACGGAGAAAGAGACAGAGCTAGAGAGAGCGAGTCAGAGATAGATAATACAGGTCACTCTCCAATGACAACTCTAAAAGGCATCTGGGGAGAGGAGAGAAAAGGAGAGGACGAGAGCAGAGCTGCTGCAGAACACTATACGGATTTCTCTTCTAAGCTGAGACCATGAAAAACACACAGACTTAATAAGTAGCTTGATGTGAAAGTTACTGTACATCAGGCGATTTTCTAGGCTCACAGCGTCTTAGCCATTTATTTTAGGATCCGCTGAAAGCCTGTGGCAATGATAGATCAGCAAAAAATATCCACCATACGCCTGAGTGATGGGAAGCTAAACTGAGCAACAGTGAGCCGTATTAACTCTTATGAATGCAAGAAGGAATTTGTATCTTTTGTACCCTTTGTCATTTTGATGCCGCATAAATAGTTCTTCGTCATTTTTTAACATGCTTGCAGTGTTCCTGTGGTTGTGTATTTTCATCTTAATGCAAGGCTAAAAGCACATCCTATTTAAGGGTATTCAGAGGTTTAATTTCACCATTTCCACGACACTTGAAAGATTGAATCATCGTTTTCATACTTTGATCCTGACTGAGAAAAATGCTTCCCGTCAGCCATCCCTCGAAACCGACCAGCAACCTTAATGTCAAACTGTCTCAAATGGATGATACTGTTAGTTTTTCATTCTGTAAACGCCCTTAAATAATATTAATAGCCTACTCAGTGTGAAAGGACACTTAGAGGTTATAGGAGGTGGGTGTGTGACTGGATACAAAATGAGGTTGTGACCATGCTTATAGAGACTGAGAAATTTGAAACAGGAAGTAAGTCACGAGATGCCTTCCAACAGATGATGTTACCTTTCAATTGAACGGGTGTTATCAGAGGTTATCAGCCCCATAGATGTGGGTTAGAAGGGGCTCGCTACAACTACTGCTACGCTTGGCACCTCATCCAGATGTTCTGTAGGTTTTGGCAACACAACCTCTTGGTTAGGTTTAGGGAAAGATGATGATTAGGGTTCAAATAAGTATGTTACGTGACTTGGTTTCACAAGGGACACAAAAGTCCTGTCTGTCTAGTAGGTCCCCACTAGTCCATATATTTAGGACAAATGTGTAATCATAATGCCTCTTGAATAGACTGATTACAGTCAAATGGTCTTAAAGCGTCTACATTCTGTGCTTCATATCAGACAACCTTCATCCTTCACTCGTCCTCATGCCATATGCATCATGCTGTATGTACAGCACAGTCTTCTAAACATTTTATATATTAGCTTGTATTATGTTTTAACACACACACACACACACAGCAGTTTGTAATATTGCAAGTTTATAACCCTCTCCACACAACCCCATCTCCTCTCGTCTAATTCTCTAGTTTCTACTTGATACTACTGATCTAGATTGGAACTGATATACAAAGCTACACATTATTTTTGAGTTATGTTCAGTCCTAATCTAGAGCTGGAATAGAAATGAGAGAGGGCCATTAAATATGAGTGTGTTTGTTTTATCATTCAGCCCCTCCCTGCAGCACAGCTGAGATGTTCATCTGTCTCTGTCGATTACTTCCAATCTCCTCTCTACCTTTACCTGTCTCCCTCTCTCCATCGCCCTGATCCCTTCCCTGAGGCAGGCAGTAATCTCCAAATGAAATTGAATTTGGCATGTTCTCCAACTGCTGTTGGAATATAGCACTGCAATCAAACGCCAGTATTTTCACTGCGACTTCCAGATTCTTTCATAAAATGCCGCCCGTGCCTCCTGAAGCAGCTTGGAAGTAGCTGCGGGACCTAACGTGACTCGCCAGTTCTTCAAAGACGGATATAAGTATATTGGACTCAGTATTTTTGAATGGAAGTAAGCCAGAAACACTAAAATAAAATAAAATAAAAACTAAACCAATTCCAGTATATATCATTTAGACCTGTTGCAGGCGAGGAGGTACTGAGGTTCAGAGAGCTAGCCGGCCCACACTGCAGCCAGCGAGGCCAAAAAAAGACTGTTTACTCTGGAAACAAATCTACCTCATCGGACCATTTCCTGTTGCTTTTATTGGCTTTAAAAGTGTGTGTTGAATTGATCTTACCCCCCCAACACAAATATCCTCTTCATGTCTCTTTTTTTAAATCTACCTGTTATATATTTAGACCTTTCTCCTTCCTCAGCCATCCTCTTCCTGTACTCTTTGTCTCTCTGCCCACCTACACCTCTCTCATCCCCTCTCGCTACTAAATGCTATCAGAGGGTTGTAATATAAAGTCAGCCTCGATCCATCTGCTTGCCTCTCTCTCTTTCTGCATGTGCTATCAGATCTAGTTGCTATAGCTTTAGTCAGCCCTGCTGCCCCGGCTAAATGAATGTTAAAAGCCTATTGAGTTTCCTTGTGCGAGCTGCAATAGCTTTGCCTTATATAGGTAATACGATGTGCTGTATGTGGGTGTGTATCTGCGTTTAGTGTGTGTGTGTGTGGGCTGTATGTAATGTGATGCAGTCTTTTAATTTAGGAAAGGAGACACAGTCAGCAGGTAGAGGTTATGACCTCTGCTAGAGGACACACACACACACACACACACACACACACTGTAACCTAACATGTAATTGATTTCAAGGCTGCTGCTGGCAGAGTGTGTGTCAGACTGCTGTACTGTATGTTTGTAAGAAAGGGAAAGAGAAAAGGGTGTTCTCCGTTGAGGTATGGCAGACAAAAGCTAGTTTCTCACTCAAATCATTTCCTATGCTTTGGCTGCTTGAAGTCTCTCAGAAGAAGAGAACGTGCCTTCCCTTCCTCAATCAGTTAATTGGTAGAACTTGTTTCCCATTGGACTAGAAAACAAATTATAGCAAACTTAGCTTTGGTTAAATTGCCACTTGGCTTTAAATCTAACCACAGGGTCTCGGCCTTTAGATCAACCTGTTTCTCTCGTTCTAAGAATCGCTCAGGAGTTGACTGAGGTTTTGCATTAAAGTCATTTTTTGAGACCACGGAGAGAAGCGGCAGTAATGACTAGGAGAATCACTTGGAGAGAGCTGAGCAGCGGCCGCAGTAACTGGATCAATGAAGAGACTGCAGTTAGAAAATAGGGGTCGCCGTAATCAATTAGACTCTTAACTGCTGCTGGAATGGTAAAACAGCAGAATCTCACCGCCTCTGCCTCTTCTTCTTCACACGTTTCAGCCTGTTGTCTTGACCGTTGCCTTCAAACACTTTTACACACTTTTATTCTGCCCTGCTTCTGTGCTTTCTGTGATTTTCCATCAGAAGGCTACAAGCCGGGTCCAGACACCCTGCCACTCTTAAATATTTCCACTGTTAATTGACTACCGGTTTTGCCTTTTCTCCGAGCTGTTTCCGCGTTTTCTCTCCTCCTGCATGCTTAACTACCCGTTAACCATCCGTAACGTCAGAGGAAACCTGAAGCGTTCCCCATGTGGCGACACAGCAGGTGTGGGGCCACCTTTGCGTGAATTAGTGAACATGTTTTACATTTTTTGAGTGTCAGCAGAGCAGAAAATATGTGATTTGAATCTGAAAGTGACTTTTTTTGACACTGATTAAGCATTAATGCAAAGAATGTACATCTGACGCACATGTTTTACTGATCAGAGCAAAATCTAGAAGTAAAGAGTTTCCTCTCCTCTTTCCTCCCTTCTTTTTCTCCTTCTTTTTATTTTTCTCATCATTGTATGTGCCCTGCGCCGAACTAGCCTGGACAGAGTATTTAATGTCAACAGCAGTGACACACACAAACACACACAAGCCTGCACTCCAACACTAGGGCGGCACTATAAATGGTTTATGTCACAATCTTTGTCAAGCACCACCCCCACCGCACCCCCCACCACCACCCCATCACAATATCATACAATCACACACACACAGACACACACACACACACACAAACACACACTCCCTCAAGCATCGGCCATGGAATTGAAAAGCCACTTCAGAAAAATACTTGAGCTGTGGCAGCCCTGCAGCATGTATGTGGGTGTGTGTTTCAATGAGTGTTTTTATATATGTGTGTGTGTGTGTGTGTCTCAGTGTGAGAAAGTGTGCATTGCTGTAGTCTTCAAGGCGGGATGCGTAAATTGATCTCTAAATGGTTGTGGGAATGAGGGTTGTCCTATTTGTGGCTGCTTGTGTGTGTGTGTGTGTGTGTGTGTATATGTGTGTGTGCGTGTGTGCGTGTGTGCGTGCGTGTGTGTTTGAGAAAGAGAGAATGATCAACTTCTATCTTAACAAGGTTAAAAGGTGCTTCACAGAAAAATAAAAAAATGAGAGAGGGTGTGAGCTGTGATTTGCAAAATGTGAACTCCCAAATGAGGCTCTAATTGATTTTAATGTCTTCCCATATGGATTTCACATATGGACTAATTAATTCACAGTGTTGCATCCAAGTGAAAGTCTTGTCCAGAATGACTTATAATGAGAGCAAGAGCAGAAGAAATCTTGAATTCATTGATCATTAACTCTGTGGACAACAAATAGTAAAATTTAGTGCTCAGAGCGATAAAACGCCTGTGGCTGCAGAAGGTCATGTATGACGGAGAAAGAGAGAAAGAAAATAAAGAGCTTTGGAGTGACGTGAAAGAGGATTATCTTTTATCTATCATTATTCAGATGCATCATTTAAAAGATAAAATGTAGATGGAATGACAAATAAATGGAGACAGAGAGAGACTTGGGTGGTGATGAATAACCCCATCTGCCTGTCATTACTACTAGAGCTACTAGTGCTACACACACAGCAGAGTCTGTCACAGATCCCCTCTAAACAGCCTCGGGGGATCCACACAAAGATAAAGAGGAGAGCGAGCAGTGTAGCTGGGTGTGTCCTGGGCTGTAGATGAGCAGAGAGGAAACGGAAAGCAGGACGAAACACACTGGGAGGGTAAACACCTGTTCCCTCGCTCCCAGATTTTCAGGCAAACCACCTATTTTTAGTGTGCCATTAAAGCAAATCTCAAAGGCTCTTTTGTTAGACGGTTGTGACAGTCGCTGGCCGACAGTCTGACTGATTTGTAAAGCCAGCAGGCTTTTCTAAAGCCAGAGACACTGGTGATGCTATTAGCGAGTTACTGGTGGCCTCTAGGTTCCCTGATGGCTTTTGTGGAAATACGGCCTTTTCAAATGAAGCCCTTCCAGCAATCGATTGAGTCAAAGTGTTGGAGGTTGATTAGAGACATGACCAGAGGTCAGACCAATCTAAGCGCGGATCAAAGCATGTTCACGGTACTACTTGTTCAGGCATTTTCAAGGTGCACAGTGAAATTAAGGCTTTGATTTATTTGTGTCAGTCTTGCTAATTTAGATAAGCGAGGACAGTTTTACAGGCTACAGAATACGTCAATGATCAAGAATCTCTTACCTTAAAGTGTTCCTTAAATCTCAAACTGTAATAGTAAAGATAAGGCAACCAAACACTTCTTATAGGCAAGACATTCTTAAAAGTCAGCATAATGTTTGGTTTGGTTTAATTAGCCAGATCTGCCTGACAACAGATGGAAAATGGAACAAAATCTCCCCCTGAAACAGAAACAAATGCAGACCATTTGTTCATTACTTACACGATGTATTACAGCGAGAAGGGGAAGATTTAAATAACTGGAACTTGCAGTATTTCTCCAGGAGACACCATTTCAGTATCTAGTTCTAGAAAACGATCAGAAATTGAGCCCTCCATCTTTCAGCGATCCCATTTTAGTGTTTGTAGCAACTTGCAGTAATTTAAATCCCCCAAGCTGTTCTTGCTTTTTCACCGCAGTGTGAAAACCAGAGCTGAGGGCAGTCCTGGTCCACTTCAATCAATCCAGCAAGTGGACACCTTGTAGGCTCTATAATAGCTAACAATTGGAGGTCATGCCCAGTGTTCAGAGTTTTGTGTTGGCTGTGTGTAGTGTGTCAGAGACAGATAGACAGGGAAACAGAGTGAGGCAGATAAACAGGCCAACCCACCTAGGGCCACGTTATGAAACAGTTTACACACATCTGTTATATTAATCTTGGTGACCTATATTTATCTCACGCCAGATTGGTGTAACCACTCGAGAAAGGTGGGAACAAATCATCGCATCACTGTAATGGTGAACTGTTTTAGTCGCTGAGTGTTGGCTTTATGACAAACTCAT
This sequence comes from Nannoperca obscura, assembly GCA_036024295.1. Taxonomy (NCBI): domain Eukaryota; kingdom Metazoa; phylum Chordata; class Actinopteri; order Centrarchiformes; family Percichthyidae; genus Nannoperca; species Nannoperca obscura. The sequence continues at coordinate 22,581 of JAVQJL010098055.1, forward strand.
AGAAAGAGAAACGGTACAGGAGCGAGTGGCAGAGAGACACGGAGTGGCTCCTCCGAGGACACGGTAATGACGGGCGCTCAGATCTCCATGTCTGTATCTGTGCCACCCTTACACCCGCAGACACACACCTCCCTGCGCTCTCCAGTCCCTTTGTGGTGGGTGTACAGACACTTTTTGAAATGTTTTATATGTGTAGAACAAGGCTACTTTGTGTGCCGTCGTACTTTCCTGACACACAGACACTTCTGCACACGCAAAGACAAAGATAAAGGGAAGAGGCATCATTACCTGCGAGCACAAGTGGGTATGATGACATCCATATGCAATGCCTAGCCATTCAAAACCCTATCTGTGTCTGTCCCTCTCCTGATCTACATGTCACTTATATATGTATATGGAAAAGTTAAGACTAATGCTACATCCACACTAATGCCTTTTCATTTTACCTTTACTCCAGCTTTGTAAAACGCTGGAGTAAATGTAGCTAAAGTTATGCTTTTAATATAGTGGTCTGGATGTAGCCTAAGCTTTGGTTTGTACAGCGAAACCAAAAGAGTTTCAGTGTCAGTAACTGAATTCTCCTGCACTGAAATTATCAGTGGGTCATTCATGAAGCGAAAAGCTGTTTCTGGTGGAGCAGTTCAGTACACGAACCTCCGATGCAGCTCTGCAGTGAGAGTTGATATAGTGAGGCATCTGCATTCTAGCACTTGACGTCTATATCTGGTAAAATATATATTTCTTATTGAATTCAGCATCCAGTACCCCGCAGGAGAGCAGGGGTTGTGTCCTTTTCTGTATCTGTTTGGTAAAATAGAAGCTAAGTGGAACAAACAGCCTACCTCCATTCAAATCAGCTTCTCGTGTGTTGTGATACACCAGGAAGTGTCCTTTCCTGATGTGTCACAACATGCTAGGTACACAAGCACAGAATTTAAATTGGCAGAAAAAGCCTATTCATATTTCGAGGCTCGCTCCCGTGCATCAGAAAGCAGCCTGCCCGGCTTCTTTTCGGACGTTCTGGAGGTTAAAGTTTAGTGTGAAAAGGTTGAGCAGTGTGAGCCGCCATTCACTGCCATTCACTGCCATTCACTGCCATTCACTGTTCAACAGGAACAAACAACAGAGATAAAGACAGACCATGAAAAGACTAGCCATTTACATCACACTCAACTCATTTGTTAGCCGTTTACTGTGTGTGTGTGTTCTCTAACCTCCTACTGTGTGTCCCTGTGGGTCGGGCACACACACACCAGTAAAATGCGCGTCCCCTTTACTACAGTAGACAGTAGTGTTATGTAAATGTGTGACGTTACAGGGCCTCTCTGTCTCGCCCTCACACAAAACACTTCACTGCATTGTCTCTGACATCCACCCTCTAGTAACGTGGGATGCTTACAAGTTATTACCAATCACTGTCTCCATAACGATAGCCCTGCCTCCTCCAGGACCACCCGGACTACACCGTCACTGAACAAGCTTTCACTTTCCACAAAGTTCTGCTCCTTCTGGTTAACATGCACTCCAGGTGTTACATGATGAGAAGATGGACACTGAACCATTCACCTGTTCCCATCGTGCAAACACACAGTTCCTAAATTAAGTTGAATAAAATCACATCAGAAGAAGCCATTATAAGACACAATACTTTAGACAGGAAGTGGCAGTATAACTGAAAACACTTACTTGAAACAGTACTAAATATAAACCTTGCATTATCAACAGTTAAAGGGAAATCTGTGTTTTTAAGTCTGGGCCCTATTTCTTTTTTTTATTTCTTTTTTTATAAACTTTGGAGCCTAAATGACAAATAGATACCAAAGGTTTTGGAAGTGGTCCAGCAGATCTCCTTCTCTGGCATCTGCAGACGGGCTGCAATGGTTGCAACATAATCCTTGCGGGCATTTGTGCTTCTGAAAAGTACATCCACCAAAAGTGCTTGTTTATGCCACTGACAGGCTCTGATTGTTCTTTTTGTTAAATCAGTAGCAGAAAGTCTCACTCGAGGAAAACACTTGCTCTGAAATCTTGCGAGAGTTTTTGCAGGAAGGCAAAAGGATCTTATGTCGCAGCTCTTTACGGATGAACCCATTAGAACACATTACATGAAATCATTGATTAGCAACAAGACGATTCTTCATTAGCTTGTCAAAGCATTTGGAAAGCTGTGGTGAAGGCTTGCCTCTCTTTTGTTAACATCTGAAATATATTTGACCTGTGGTTGTGTTCTGACTGTTAGCACGCTGCAATGCACATCACTGTGACCGTTCCACTGAAAACACAATTACAATGAGGACGGCATTAAAGGGGTGTTTCCTGGCTTATATACAGTCTACAGGTCACTACCTGAGATGGCAAAGCTTACACTGTATACTGAACCGCCAGAAAACAAACATGGCTGACTACATGCAATACAAGTGACAAGTAAAAAATATTTTAGTCAAGGATCAAGGATTTAAGGATTTTTTGCAGACAAAGTGATAACTTACAGATACTTTTCAATTACTACTCTAAAAGCCTGTCTACTCCAAAAATGAGTTCCTCAACAATGTTGAAATTCTTGTCTGAATGTATAAAAGTAACCAAGGACCTCAGATATGTTTTTAACTCAAAGTATTTATTTTCATTTGGTACAATCGATCACTGTCACTCCTTTCTTACACACACTGCTGTCGAAGGGTGAGCGAGGGCAGGAAAGAAGTAGGAAAGAGGTAAAAAAAAAAAGGAAAAAAGCAAGAGAATATGTGAAATTGGAGAGTGTGGTGGGGGATAAACCCAGGCTTTGCTTAGCATGTCCAGCCAATCAAGGATGCCAGAAATAGCTCAGCCCTTTTGCCAAACTACACGCAAGTTCATTTGGACTGGGGGTCTGGGGGCCACAGCCATGGAAAACTCATCAAGTTAGAGAAGTCTGAGGCCAGAAAATACGTCTGCAGAGAAAGAAAGAAGAAATGGCATCCCCTCAAAGCAGGTAGTTTCAGTGTGTGTGTGATTGCTGTCAGACTAGGTTTCTTTCAACAGAGCTATTCACAGCTGGGAAACACACACACACACACACACACACACACAATAAGGGCCCTACTGCAATGAACAAGCGCAGCCTGCACCACCAGAGTTTCCATTCCTTGTTCTCCTTTTGCCTCATTTCTTCCTCCCATTCTTCATCTTCCCTATCTCTATTTTTGTACTCTTCTACATTTCCTTCCTCATTTTGTCTCCATTTTTATTTCTCTCCTTCTCTTCCTTGTACATCTTTTTCCTTCATATTCAGTGAACAAAGAGGCCTGCAAAATGCTGACAGCTATTATAGGTGAAGCATTGACTAAAGCTGCAATACTCCCATATGTTATTTTTAATCGAAGTCTTATCCGTCCAGTCACTCGTTCCAGTCTTCACATATACTTGTGGGCTGAAAACTCGTCTCATCAAGAACTAATAAAGCGTTTCAGGACCCCCCCCCCCCTGTCTTTTCCCACCTGCCCTCGCCCTAATATGCTCTTATCTTGCAGCTGAAAAGCTTTTCTACTTCACTGCTTTGCTCTCATTTCTCTCCCACGGCTCCGACTGCACCTCTCGCTGCTGCACGCTGCTGAGGTTTGTAATCTAGGAATTTGACCATATTCCACTATTGCTATAAGAGTGTCATGTTGCATGTAAAAGGTAAGCACACACACTCTGGACTAGAGGCCAGCATTTTCACAGCATTCAGCAACACGTATAGTCCATCTGCTGGATAGAAAAGCCGTGATAGCCGATCCGCCTTTCACTGGAGTGTTTACAGTTCAAAGCACCGGCGTTAATGACCAGACAGGGAAGCAGGTATAGAGGCTTTGACTGTATTGACAGGTTGTGATTAAATGATGTGTGTGTGTGTGTGTTTTGGCCATGCCAGTGACCTGAATCACATGGCTCTGCTCGTCTGTCTGAGTCGGTTTCTGCTGTCTGTCTCTGTGTCTGTCCGTTCTGTCTGTGCCTCCAGGCTTTCATCTTTCATTGTGCTGGGCAAATAAAGAGATTGGGTCGCACAGAAAAGAGGCCTGCAAAATCACTCTCTCACACTCACTCACTCACATACATGCATAGACACACACATGGATGCATGAACAACCATGCACACACACACACACACACACACACACACACACAATCCGATGGTTCTTCGGATGAAAGGGTCATTGTGGTAGCACAGCTACAAATCCTGGCAGCACTCAGCCCTCAACAGCTAAAACACACACACACACACACACACACACACACACACACACACACAATTCTTGTCAGACAAAACGCTCCTTGTCTTAAAACCTGAGATCCTGACCCTTCTAAACACACACACACACACACAACACACTGCCCTGCACACAGGGGCTCATAAAGGTGGATTACCCTCATTTACAAATGTATGGCTTTGTGACTGACCCATTAGCAAAACTAGTGGGAACAAAACCCAATGAATTATTCAGCGCCTCCTTAAGGGTTAAAAAAGGCGGAAAATAGGCTTGTTAAGATCTGAAAGGCCAGACAGAATACACTTTTAAAGAGGAAAGAAGAGAAGAGGACAGAGAGAGAACGCTTTTTAGAAGTTTTAGAAGTATTACATATAAGGTTTCTTATATCAATCTAAGGACAAATTATTAATTGTTAAATTTAAAGCTGTACACATTTAAAATTTCAAAGATAAAGCAACAAAAGAAAAATATTTTCTCCTCCAAAACAATTTGTTGCTGGCAAAACAACATGAATTATTCAGAGCTTCCTTACGAGTGAAAACAGGCGGAAAATACACTTTTTGAAATAATAAAAAGGGGACAAAATACATTTCTTTAGATTTAAATAACACAAAACAATAAAATAAAACAAAATACAAGACAATGAATAATCCAAATGTAGAAAATATGTTTCTATATGGTTAACAAACAGAAGGTGTACATATTGTTTATGACTGTTTCTATGAATAGCTGAGAGTCATGATGAGAACTATTTACATGTCGCAGAGAGAAAACGTACTTCATGTGTGTCGGTGCGATGAAGAAATGACACATCCCTCCATAAAGAGTGCAGACCAGAAGTCCTGACGGCTGCACGACTCGTGGCCTTGGAGAGCGAGCGAAATCAATCACAAACAAATCTCTCCTCTGACTCCGTCCCTCCTTGTCTTGCCCTCGGTCCGCCCCTCCATCTGTCCTCCTCCTCCCTCTTTCTGTCCCCTCTTTCCATCCCCATCTAGCTTCTCTTTTTTTCTCCTCTCTCCATCCCTCTCGTCTTCAAACCTTCGATCTTTCTTTCTGCACCCATCCAGGCGTATATAAGTGAGTGTGGCAGGCCTGGTGTGTGTGTCTTTGTGCATCACTGCTTTAGACTAACAAACCCCCACCCAATACCCTCCTTTCTCTCTCTCTCTCTCTCTCTCTCTTTCACACACACAGACACACACTCAAACATACAAATTCAAAAGGCTGAGGAACTGTTGGAGAGTCATGACAGATGTTCCGCGCTTCATATTCATACAACAGCATCCTCTCCTCCTCGTGTTCCTTCCCTGTCTCCTTTTTTCTGCTATTTTGTCCTGCTTCCCCTCTTTTTCTCACTCATCCTTTATTCTTTTTTTCCTATTTTTATAGAAACTCCTCTTTCTCATCTTATCCTTTCATTCATCTTTATTGCTTTTAAAACATCTCTTTTTGTTCTCCTTATTTATTCCTCTTCCATTTTGTTCCATTGTAATCTTTGTGTCACTTGCATCCTCCACTTTTCTCCTCCATCGTTAATTTGTTTGGATGTTCGTACACCATCTTCCGCTCTCCCCTTCCCTCCCCCTCTTGTCCTCAGTTCCTCTCCTCTTTTTTCCCTTCCCTCCCCGTCCCTTTACTGTCAATGCAGCTCTATATTCTGTAGTTCTACAGTCCATTCACTTTCAGCTCAATCAGCTCAAAACATTCAAAGGAAGAGTAGTTTTTTGCTATTGAAGGATATTCATTCTCAGTTATTTCCTAAAAGTCTGGATATGACAGATCTTCATCCTTCCTTTTCCACTCTACTTCATGCCTCTGCCTTTGTACTATTTAATTAAATCATTCATGCTCATTCTTTGGGTCTTTCCTAATTTAACTGACTTTAGACTGTATTGATGCAGCCTCCACATCTTTCCTAAATCCGTTCTTGCTCTTTCTTGCTTGAATTTGATGGCATGTTTCTTTGTTAACCATCTGCATCCCCATTACCCCCTTCCCCCCCCCCATTTCCTCTCCTTTTTTGCATC